>CALSCE010010643.1:554476-608580 GCA_943593645.1 Bovichtus variegatus
ACACACACACACACACACACACACACACACACACACACACACACAGCAGAATAAAAATGCGAAGAAACAATTGTGTCCAGCTGTTACATCACTGCTGTATACATGTCAGTCCACGCCACATGCACACAAAATTTCAACCTGACCCACAGCTGAAAAGATTTCAGACAAAACTAAATGATACATTCTATATAGGTGGGGGAGCAGTAGATATGGGAGGGGTGAATCCTCCCTTTGACCAACGCAGTGGTCCAAAACCAAACACTGATGGTTATTGATCTGGGACCTCTTCAGCTGCTAAAATTAAGAGTCAGGGTCCTTGGTTGCAATGCTGAGGAGAGCGGCAACACTTTAACAAGACGAGCAAGGCTAAATGAAATCCAGGGAGAATTCTGCTGAACAAGGTCTTGCACAACAGTATTCTTATCCATCTGTCAGGAGAAGTTTGATGAATGTCAGCTCTCCTTAGCCCTCAGCCCCCTCCCTTGTTTCATTCATTCTTCTTTCTGCCCTTGGTCCCTGTATTCTCCGGAATGAAATCTACACTTGTGGAAGGGGGCAATTAAGATGAAACAATGCTATGGAGCTCCATATGGTCATTTCATTGGGCCACAGTGGTATTTTATAGATGCTTGAAACAATGCCTCTCAACAACCTAAACAGGCAATTTGAAAGCCCTAGAGAAATTAAAACTTTCTAAAAAGGCTTGGGAGAACGGCTGTAATGGCTACTGCAGGGAAGCATTTCCTTCAGGGCTACATGGAATATAGTTTGCATTTGTATTGTAGAACACTGTTATTGGATTGTTCAAGAAGCAGAGAACCAATAGCCAGAACCAAACCAAAGGTCCTAAAGCCTAATCAATCAAAGTCAATCAAAAGATGTCCTCACATTGCTTCTTCACAAGTCACAAATGTGACAGCTGCTACTTATTTTATCTCAGTGAAAATCTAATGGTAATTAAACAACCTTGAAGCCCACAGTGAAGTGAAGCCTACAAAGTACAGTTTTAAATAGACACGCTGGTAAGACTTATTCAGAACTTTTAGGAGAACTTTATCCTACTAACAATTTATTTTTATTTTTATTTATTTATTTTTTTTAAATATATGATGTATGATATTTCTGTAATAGAAATGTCATGATAAAGTTTTTTTTCTGTTATGCAATACTTGTACATTAAATTGTGGTTATCTGCTGTTACGGAGTGCAATGTTTTATTTTTGCAATGAAGCTGAAGTAAAGTGAGAAACAAAAGTGTGTGTGGGGGTGTTTTTCATGTAATGTCATGTCTGTCCAGGTATATGAGGCCCTTCAACTGTTAGACTTTTACTTCCCAAAATAACTACTCCCAATTCACAACTCTATTTCGGTTTCGAGGAGAGTAGATTTTGGCCTCACTCATTCATCTCCTTATATTCTTAGAGCAAATCAACATAACACTAATGACCATATTAACATGACACAAAATGGTGAAATATAAGAAGACAATTACACAGTTAACAGACGCAACAAAAAATTCTACAATCATGCTTTAATTCCGTGTAATTGGAAATAGCAGTAAGTTGGGGCAATGGAAAATATTGCCCTGCATCATCTAGGATCGTCACTGTTGCTGATAAATAACCCTACCAACCAATCCTGTAAAAATCCTATTCCAACATCATTTTAAATGACTTTACTTAAAAGCAGACCACTGACCACTTAAATTGGAAGTTGCCCCCTTCCTGTCAGGGAAGAAAGCCTCTGAAATAACATGCAGACCTTGGATCTCTAAAAGTCTCTATTAAAATCAGCAATTTGACCAAAATGCTTTATTATGTTCAAAAGAGATTCCTTTCACCAGCATTGTGTTTCACCTGAAAAAAGGAGAAGTAGTAAAAAATAAAGTTGGTGCAGTCAAACAGCATGACTTCATCACCAAACCTTGCCTGGGCCAGAGCCTGCCAGCCACTGTGCTGCTTTGCACCTGTTATCCTGTACATAAAATGTATTTTCTATGCTGCATACTTTGCACAGAGGCCACATTATTCCGGCAGGGAGTTGGCCGAGCCCCAACGTCCACTTAATGTGTTCCACAGCCTGCTGTCCCTCTGTGATGGATGGGCATACTTTACGCTCAGTGTACTTATAAATAACGGATGTTTTATCATGCTAAATTCAAACCTGAGGGCGGGCACATGAACATTTCTGTATGAATGTGTGCTGTATAGAAGGGAAATATTTTTGTAGCACTATGAGCTCAAAGAAGTAACTCATCAGGATATCATTCATGTAAAATACCCTTCCTCACATAAAAGTATCTTTAATGGTTAGGTATCTTTGTCCATCATTGGAACTGACAAAACATCAACTCTATAAACATTTCTTCAAATGACCTGCCTTGCCTCTGCATGTTAGGCCTGTTTTTAAATCCCATTTTAGAACACTTTTTTATTCTCCGGCTTTTAACTCACTGTGATAGTTGCTTTTTATATTATTGTCCTTTAAACTTGTCTTTGTAATTAACTGTGTTGTTTTTTTTGCGATGTTTAGATTGTACAGCACTTTGTTCAACTGTTGTTTTTAAATGTGCTTTATAAATACAATTTGATTGGATTGGATTGCCATAAATATAGGCATCTAATCCAAATCATTCCATTTCATATTGATGCATAAGTGTTTGCTTGTAGTGTCACAGCGACGTGCCCTTCAGATGAGGCAGGCTCGTATTATCACCTCTATTTCCAGAAAAACAAACAGTGGAGAGCAAGACGCACAATTTCCATCCCATCCTTTAACCATGTACCCTTGCCAATGTCAGCATGTGTCTTGGTTAAGATGTTCAGCGGGAAAGAAAAAGGGTGATGAGGACAGGATCAGGAAGGCAGGAGGAGGGAGTACAGTCGGGGTAATAAGGTTTGGAGGGCTTGGGATTGGGTACAGTATAGGGTTAAGCTGCAGACGGCATCCATTCTGCAGGATAAACAAGCACACATGCTTGGGCTCGGACTGGATTTCACTCCCCTCTTGAAGAGGACCGCCAACCACAAGTGCAAGGAAAGAATAAGGGATGGGAGGCCAGAGAAGTATGGTGAGGTAGCAAAGCAACAACCTTTTAGAACTTGCCAAGAAAAACTAGAGAGTGCTGTGACAAATATTCACGCAATTGCATGAAATATAGTGATTTTGGCTGACATGCCCACCAGATATTAGCATAGAGATCAAGGCCATTGAACTGGACAAAGAAATTACAAATCATCCCAGCCCTGAAGCAAAAACATGCAGACATATCCCGATCAGTATGTATCTTGGTACAATTAAAACATTATTTGTTTTTTAAAGTAATCTAAATCCTTGTAAAAAATTGTTTGTTTGGTCAGGCAATAATTTCGACCAGATGGTCATGCAGTGGGGCTGGTGTGTTGAAGAAAATAGATTATGTCCGTAACCAAGAGAGAAACAAGACTAGGTGGGAACCTAGTATATGGCTGGGCACACCCAATCTGCTGAGCTGTGGCCAAAATGCTACAGGGATAGTCAGCAGGAGTGTCTATAATGTGAGTTCCTAGATATAATAAATATATCTATAATGCTCATCTGTAATTTTCTGGAATGGTCCCAGTAATATTTGTTCTTGAAGTTAAATATCACATAGCATGATTAAGCTACGTTTGAGTCAAATAATTGAGGACTGTAAAGCCTCCGAGCGTTAAGCTTTATTTATGCTCAACACAGTGTCCACGGTGCTAGAGTGCACAAGAAGTTTTACTAATATATCTCAAGGATAAAAAAAATAAATCTTAAAAATCTACATTTGAGTAAATAAATCTAATTGTTTACAAGATTATCAACCTTTGTTTCATTAGGTTCTTCCTGGGTGTTGAGGAGCTGTATAGCAGCCATGTTTGGTTGATGGCTTTCTTCCGGTAACACTAGTCGACTTCCTGCTTCTTCACAGAATGTTTTGTTTGCAAGCCCCCTAGAGTTTCAGAGAATACTGCAACGGAAAACACAGTCATACTGTTGATCATGCGACACAGTGTCTTGTCTGAGCATAAACAAAGACATTCGTTTTGTAAGTGCTACGACCAATAGGAAATCTCCAACACTCGACCAACCAAAGTTGTAACTTCATAACTCAAAAAGTCAAGACTTTTGTGTTTATAGGGCTGACTGCTTTGCCCAGCCTATAAGTTCCAAAGCAAGCCACTAAGTAGCATCGAAGAAAAAAACTGAATGTGGACAGATAGGTGTTGATAAGAAAATGAAGGCCATAATATGTCAGATGTAGGAAGAGAGAAAAAGAACTGAGGCAAAGCAGCCAACAAAAAGAAAGCTGTGGTGTGTGGAGGAGTGGGAGTTATCATCCTTATTTGTTTCACCTGCTGCACTCCTTCAGCTCCTCACTAATGGCATTCCCATGGGGTAGGAGAGATTCCAGAAACCACGCACTGTACAGGCCGACTCTGCTGTGTCCACACAGGACACAATGTCCCACTGCCAGAGGCTCACACTGCAACGTCACTTTAAAGGCTGATACTGGTGAACAGTGTTGTTCCTTAATTCCGTGTTCAGCCTCGATTGCCAGGTGATGTGCTTTACTTTTACACTATGATCTGTAGTCTATAACTTTACCTTCTAGCTTAATCTGTTTAACCTGTTTTGGAATCATTTTGGTCTTCAAATTGTAGACCTTTCTGTCAGCTTCTCTCTGAAATAAATTTTTCGTTTCTCAAAAATGTGATAATATTTCTTAAGGGAGTGCTGTTAGTGACAGTGTGGGCCCCATGGTTGCTTTGACAGCTTGACGAAGTGGAAGCGGGGGCTGTGGCTTAGAAATGGGTCAATTGTTTTTGTTGGGACATAAAACGAAGCTCGAAATACTACCACTTCCACGAATCAAACTCCAGGCGACGAGGCGACTACAAGCCAATAAATTAACAAATAAGCCCTGAAGTTAAGACTGGTCCCTGTGTGGTATGAAGTGAGAAATGGTCTGAGTCTAGGAATTGTGTTTGATGGTATTTCAGATTCAGGACAGAGTGAAGAACTGACCATAAAAGCATAGTTTAGCTTCTTGAGAGCTCTTAAATTTGGATGGATATGTAGATATATGCCGATTGATATATAATTAATTATACACAGGTCTGTTACTGACGAATAAGACATGATGCTCGCTTTATAACCACCCAGCATTGACAGCAAATCCTCTGTGTGCGTTTAATAAATCGCAGCAGTTAGATAGGATGGCTTAGTCTCAAGTCACCTAATGACTATATTATGAGCCACAGCATTAAGAGGGATTAATACTAATCTTGGCTGTTTCAGTTTACCCTGGGCTGAGTGGGTGGGTGGTTTGAGGGGACAACAGAGCAGTGTGTGTTCCCCTGGCCAGCAGCTAGTCAGCCAGTTCCCAAACAAAGCAAATGTACATTACAGAGTTGTTTTTGCATGCTGATCACTGCCAAAGAAAAAACCTGGCTGATAATCCATCTCCAGGACTACATGTTGTTTAGCTAGACCGGAGAACACAAATAAAAAGCCTCCCCTTGCATATAGCACCTCACCCTGCGCTCTCTAGCTGGGATAAACACCCAAACAAACAATATCTGAGACTGGGTATACAGAGCTGAAAGCTTCAAGGTCCACTTGGTGACCAGTCCTGAGCCAGAGCAGGTCCTCTACTAACAGCCCTTTGCAATAAGAATAAAAGCTCATATGAACAACAGTGTAGCAAGTAGCTGTGGAAACAACAAGTACATTTTTAAAATGTATATAAACTACAAAAAAAACTAAATAATCTTCAAAATCTTTTAAAATATAACTTAATTTTCCATAAATTACCTCACTATTAAAATAACTTAATTATTAAAAATGACCTCAATTATAAAAAAATAATAATAATTTATTTAAAAAAGATTTTTTTTTTTTGGGAGAAATGACCCATCCTTATAGAAATATTTTCCCAAAAACTGATCTCAATTTGCAAAAACGTTCAGTTTTGTCCCATAATTCATGTCACTTGCTAATCAAAGCAAATATACATGTTCAGAAATATATTTTTTAAATAATTAAATGTTGGGGAATTGTGCATCTTAACCACTGCTTAACACTGATTGTTAAACAGGGGCACACTTTTATTCCTGGTGCATCTCACCAAGCTCTGTTACAGTAGGTCACTCTGACTGAGCAACTGAGATATACATAAGACTAAAATAAGACTTAAATCTGTTGTTTCCCCCCTGATAACTGTGCTGAAAATATACTTTTAAGTGGTACTGGTGAAAAAATAGTAGATGCAAGAAACCTGTAATACAAATAAAACCTAACCCATTACTACGCCCTGCTGTTCTTTTTATTCTTTACACCTACCTGTGGACAGTGTGGTGGTAACATATTCTGATGTTTTAGATTAAATGCAGACATCAAGACTGTCTCACTTTAGGCATTTTGACTAGGTGGGGTAGGGAGATGATGATACCTGCTTTCACTGATAGTCAACAGAATGAGTGGAACTACTGTCCATCTAGCAAAGGCATCCAAAAGCCTTATTCATTCGAGAAATCTCGTTGAGTTCAAAAGCTCCTTTACAAGAGAGTCCTATGAACAAATGACATATCACAACAAAGGATCATGAAAAAATGGTGCTTTGCTTGCATGTAAGATACATTTCGTTCATAAATAGAGTAGCACCAGTGGGCAGTGAAAGATGAAGGTTGCCATTTGCTCCACTTGGTATCCATATGGGAACATACCTCTTTTCATTTTCGAGTGCGAGAGAGTCTTAGTATACTTCAAATGAACTGGGCAGTAGAATGTGTCGTCCAACCACATCTAAAAGGCAAGTGTTTATACCCGTTCCAAAAAGTCTGCCATCATTGAGGGGTGAAACTTGATGAATAGTACAAGTAGTGATAACAGGATAAAAGTCCAATCTAATACTTCAATTTATATAGCAGCAGAAGTTATGGAATGTTGGTTAAATATGTGTCTGGCACATTCAAATAAAGGATGTAGCCTACTAAATTCGGCACACCTTGTGTTTCACACTCTACTTAATCCAAATGCCGCAGGTCATAAATTAAAACTATTACATTGATCAACTTAAATTAGCTGTTTAAAGTGGGTGTGGTTGTCGGATTTTCTGTTTAAAAGGTGCAATTGGTAACATTGATAACATTGATGACATTCAGCCACTAGATGGCGCACTTCCCCTCCCCCTTCCATTGCGTTCACGTCAAAACACTATAGTTGCCAGTTCGATGAACAACCTGCATATTTCATGGACGCCGTCAGCGTAGATTCCCAGTTAGCTAACTAGCAAACCTTAGCTTTGGCTTTCCGGTCAAGAGGAAAAGTGGCCGCATCAGCGTGGCTCTTCAGCCTTGAAACTCTTTCAGCTGACTCCAACGAGCAAAAGCAGAACCAATGTTCAACCCTGGACTTGTTCCTCCTTTTGTCACCGAGCACTTGGGATTGGTATCGGAGTGAAGCCAGGCGCATACCATCACAATAAGCCATTTTTTCCACAATAACTGGCACCTGCTAAGACTCTTGATTGCTGACGACACAGATACCACGTGATACCAACATTGTTATATTATTGGCTCACAAGCCTTGTTAGCAATGTCAGTGGCAGCAACCACACCAGATATCTTACACAGAGGTAAATAGAACATTAATTTTGGACCCGACACATTTTTTGAATAATTAATTTCCAATCACACGTTTTTTTTCTTTTTTTTTTATAAAAGCAATACTTTTATTCTGCTCTTTTTTAAAATCTTTGTGTGTGTATTTTTTTTAAAATGTATTATTATTCATCTACATTAAAATGTTTTCAATATAACCTTTAGGAAAGTAATTCAGAAATGACCAAATGCGTTCCCCACACCCCCTACCTGATTCTGCCAGCAGAAAGGATGTTTTACATGATCCGAGGAACACTTCGCTGAAGTATACCGAGACCTTGAGATCACAATTATGCTAATTGTTCACCAATGTGACCCAATTCACTAAATAAAGTGAAGTTAAAGAAAAGCACTTCATTTCTGTTTGTCACTTGCATTTAATAACAGTTTTATAGCCTTAGTGTTATGTAATCTCTCTATATGGAACAGGTTGCCCTCTCCATGGCAACAAATAGTGACTTTCAAACAACAGAGGCTTACAGGGGACATTTCTAACAACTGATGCCACACAGGCTCCAAGGCGGGGTAACATTAAAGCCTATCAGGTTTATCCCCACTGGGGCACTGAATTGCCCCGCTCAGAGTGGTTGGAGATGTCCCTGGCTGGCTTAACAGACCAAGGCGACAAATGTCATAAATTACTCCCCTGTGGGCCTGCATGTCTGCCATACTGCCATACTAGAAACAGCTTTAGGAAAACTCAGCGGCAACAGCCCCACACCCCCCCCCACACCCCAAGTTTCAAACTGTTGACACACCTCTTCTCCTATAGATAAAGAAGGCATCAGCAAAAAAGATATGTTTTTTTTTTTTTTACATTGGAGAGGCATTTGGTTTTTTCCCCTTGTTTTTTATTTGTACATCCATGTACAAATGAATATGATATCCTCAATAATTATACAATTCTAATGAAAGTGTTTAATCACTTTCAAGCAAGCTTTCTAATACTGCAGCATTCTCTTATGTGAGTTCCAAGTTTCCTTGTTCTTCTCAGCGTGTCAACTCAAGGAGGGGGCTGAGTGGCTGAAGAGGAGAAAAAAATGAGCCACTTCACTGCTGTTCACATGGCAGCTCACTTTCACTGATGTATAAAGTGCACTTCCCTTGGGCTTGCTGTTTGTCATAAAACATCTATCAGCACATAATTTAACCAAACTTGAGAGGCAAAAAGAAAAAAATTGGAATACAAACATGATTTACTAAAGGGGTGTTGGAGTCTTATACTGAGGCTGTTTGCCAGGAGTGCAGTAATTCTAAACCATGCTGCAGTAAGTGGTTCCTCAAAGATACTGTGGGGTAATGTCAGACAGCTGAGCAAATGGGATGGGATCCAGAGAGTGCATTATCTTTATGAATTCATGACTAAATTTTGTACTCAAAGTGACAGAGGCGTAGGTGTTTGTAAACATATTGTCTTTTGGTCTGCTCTCACAAAATAATTTTGAAGATCATAAATGTACATTGTACAGCAGGCTTTAATGTTCCTTTATTTCTTTCGTTTAACTTCTGTTTGTAATATCACTTGAGTGAAAAGAGAAACTTAGTGTCATCGCTACTGCATGCATCACACTTTCAAAATCAGGCATTACACTGCACAACATCTGGAAATGCAAAATCGTGGCATCAAATAAAAAAAATGTTTTAAGAGAAAAGATACTCAACAGTAAACGGTTTGCAGTTATTTTGGCTAACACTACAGACTTGACCAGGATTAGCTCCAAACCACAGAATGGTGGGCCTCACACTCTTCAATGTCCTACTACACTATGCCAGTGTCAACATAAAATATTTGTGAGAATTACACTGTATCTTTTTAAAAATAATGTTTATCATAGAATTAACAAAAATGCAAAGCTCAAAATATTCCTGTTATTATTGTTTGCTGTTAGTTCTTTCAAACATGTAGACAATTTCTTTCCCATAAAGTTAGTTTCTGCAGTGCAATGTGTCTCCCTCACACCAAGCTCGTTCTGCACACGCAAGGCTGCGCCTATCCAATCCGACTGGCATCACGGCCATGGAATGCTGAAGTCCACATTTTTCCCATTCAGCAAGGAAAAACGGCCTTTCAAAGCCAATCAGCTAGAAATGTTGCTTTGTTTTTATTTTCGACTGAACTTCCTGGAACCTATTATGGAGCTGTCAGGGATGTATATTTAGCTATGGCAACACAGGGCCTCCTCGCCCCCTTGCGCCACTGGTCATGTCACCTCTGATAAACAGAAAAACAATTGGTTATCCCTTTTGTCACCTTTAAAGAAA
The DNA here is from genome assembly GCA_943593645.1 of Bovichtus variegatus. Taxonomy (NCBI): domain Eukaryota; kingdom Metazoa; phylum Chordata; class Actinopteri; order Perciformes; family Bovichtidae; genus Bovichtus; species Bovichtus variegatus. Next base: position 564,409 of record CALSCE010010643.1, read on the forward strand.
ATGGCATGGGTAGTGCGTCTGTGGGTGTAAGTGACAGATACCGTCTGTATGGCTAAACACAACTTCTCTATGAACAATAGTGGAGGGATGTAGGATAAATGTATACCATATACATACTATAATCACACCTTTACCTAATCCTTTGGATTCTTCAGAAAAGACCAGCAAGAGACAACATTTCTACAAAAGCAATGCTGTGATAACAAGTACCACAACTATCAGTCACATCTGATGAGAATCCCTTACAATCTATCAAACAATGGTCATATTAATCTATTCAGAGAGAACCACCTCTACTGCATTAGCATCTATACAGCTGCATATCGGGGAATATTCACAATATCTTATAGCATAACAAATGCGAGCAAAAAAAAGTATCATTAGCAATCTGTGATGCTGCAATACTATTTGCAAAGAAAACCAAACTGTAAAATGGATAAAAGCTGAGGTCCAAAATGTAGTTTCGATCTTTTGATGATAAAGTAAAAATGGTTGTGGTTGGTACATGACAATATTAACCATGTTGACCATGTTAGTTTAGTGTGCTTTGCTGACATGCAAATTGGCACTAAAGACAAACTATAGCTAAGGTAATGTTATTATTAGTTACTAGTTAGAGTACTTAGATGAAAGGTGAAGAGATCATCACAAGCCCCAAGAACAGCATTGGGCTGTGAGGAGATTTTGATACACATAATATTAGTTTTACGCAGATGACAGCCAATTTCTTGTCCCTATATAGCCTGGTACCACCAATACATCCTGTTTTATGTCCTAGGATGTTCTTTTCCTGCAGTTGAATGACCCCTTCTGGCCCCAGAAGTAGCAGCATTAACACTCTTTCATCAAGTCTGGATGCCTTTTCTAATAATGTTAGAAAAGAAGCCCGTAACACAGGTGTACTTTTTTTCAACTAGTGACTACAGGGGATCAGGCCTTTGCGGTCTTGGCCCCTCAGCTGTGGAACTCCCTCTCTTTTAAAAATCTTCTTAAACTAAATTTTATAATTTGTCTTTCCTGTATTTGTTGTAATTATTTTAATTATTTAATGTTTAAGAATAATAATAATAAAATATTAACCAAACACAATCACTGCTAAAGAAATTGTAAAACAATTAATACAATTTAGACATGACCCGAGCCAATCCTAAAGATCAGTATTAGGGCCAGTATTTAAGCGCTGCTCTCCTTTACGACAACTGGCCTCTACAGTGCAAGCATTTCACTGCATATGCGAATAAAAGGCCATGTGTGAGGAATGAACCTCAAATCTATAAAGAGTTCCCCCAACTACAACAGGCTAATAAATCTTCTCTCTCGAACACGTCATGTTCATTTCAGGAGACAGAACCTCTGAGATAAACTTTCATTCAGATTTTATAAATAATTCAGGCGTATAAACTAGAGATGTTCCTAACGACTAATGTCACTGACAAGTCGACTTGTCTGAAAGAAAGAAAACAGTCAGAGAACAGTCACATTCTAGCAGGATTGAATCTATAAGGTTACACGTTCTGTCAGAAATAAGTATTGTATATATTATAAGAGCCATTTGAAATCGCACTACGATCGCCCGGTTGGGTGTGTGGTTTAATAATGTAAACATTACTTTATGAAACGCCAGCAGGTGCTGTGGTCTAAGAAAAGTCATGATTTGGGATCGCTTATACCATTAGTATCTTAGTGGGCAAGTTTGATTCATTGAGCTAACTGAAGTTAGCTAGCTTCATTAATTCATTCCAACTTCAGTGAGTAGCATACTTGGTAGCCGGCTTGCGAGTTAAGCCCCTTTTCCATACACCTGTGCTGGCTTGGCTTGACTCTGTTTCACTTGGCACATTAGACCAGCAAGGCAGGGATTTGCATCTCCAATATAACGGGGCTACCCACTTGAAGGTTTGTGTAACCAAGACAGTGACTAAATTAGTGGTTAAAGGGCGGCTGTAAAACGGTGGATAAACGCATTTCTATTCCTAGAAATTCTTCCCAATAAAAGTCCTACGTTATTTTATTATTTAAAAGCTTTTATTATGAGGCAGCAAAATCAGCGAATGTTGGTAACACGACTCCTATACAGCAACAGCTAAAACAATGTAAATGTCATTTTTAAATCTGTTTAACTTACTAGTATTTCTGGTTATAGTGAGGGTCTAGTGGTCGACTAATCGTGCACATCCCTAAATGCAATAATTTTGAATTAGGACCTTCAATATTTGGATTATGTAGCTCCAAAGTACACCAAAGTGGTGGACGAACTGACAGACTGGGAAAAAAAGACTCAAAGGTGATTTCTTTTGACAATGATGATCACAACTGTCTTTTCTACACTAGCTTTGGCTCTCTATTGGCATAGCTGTAGTGCAATACCATTTCTTTTACAGACACAGGGCAGTATGTGGGGCACAGTTAAAAGGCAGCTCTTCCTACCCCTGTATGAATTTTTTGGCAACTGCATAGTGAGCCATGTTTGTGAGTTGGTACAATGGCTACCAACATTCCAAAAAAGCAGGGCTGAGCAATGTCTCATCTGATACAGAAGTTTAAAAATAACAGTTTGGCCGACACCTGATGTTTTTTTGTTTTCATCCCCCTTTTGTCTTTAATATAAAAACAAATAACTTGTTAGTACTTCATTACACTATCTTTAAATGAGCACAGATTCAATCGTACAAATTCATGAACAACCTTTAATATAGCCTTCTTTCACACGAAAAATATATATATATATTTTTTTGCCTGCTATACATCTACATATACCTATAGCCTACTAACTACTAGAGATACTGTATCTGCCTTGCCTTGCTGGAGCTCAGTCTATCAGCCACTCACTGCTCGTGCTGGTGCATTGAGCACATAGTGCAGGAAAACGGAGGCGATTATTTTTTACAATATCCGAGTGTGGCGTCTTACAAACTGCTTGTTGCGGATCTTTGTCTGAAACAGTGTAATACTCCCAAATGGCTGACATTTTATTTTTATTTGTAAATGAACCACACGTGCTGATGGCACCCGCTGTGCTATAACTCCATGACAGAGTTGTGACCAGCCAGTGGCTTCTGCTCCGAAATCAGCAGCTGGGTATGGCAGCTTTGTCCCAGTCCAAGCGCAAATAACTAAAACATTTAGTAGCCGCAAACATGATGAGACTCAACAGATAAATATCGACAAGGCGAATATCGGCCGATACCGATGTTTGGTCGTTAAATCTATGCATCCCTACTCAAAATGCTTCAGCCCCTGTAAGAAAAGGTTACACTTCTCAGAGCACACGCAGTATAAAGCCCAGACCAATACATCTGTGGTGTTGAGTTAAGAGGAATCTGTGCTTTGAGCCCTGGATTAGCTTGACCTATACTTGACTTCACCATTGATGCCCACTAGTTCACAAGTTCATTCTCCCTTGACCTCTGCATCTGACCCCCTACCACCCCACAACCACAATCCCACCTGTCGACCAACCCGCCCAGAAGACGCCCTGCACATCACAAGCCCTTCCAGATCGTAAATTTTTCATTACATTTCACCACTCATAAACTGCTCAGCTCCTGCCAGTTTAGCAGGATTTTTTACAGTTAAAAACCAACATAGACATATCTGCATAGCTGGGATGGCTGCTACGCCTTGTTCAGACAGGCGCTGGTCAGACTGGGAGGAGGCAGAGCTCAGAGTGTTGCTCGTCTCACAGGGATTATCAAGTACAATGGACAAATCTAGGGATACATATCTCCTACTGCTATTCACTACATTATCACCACCTGTGGGGAGACCGTAAAGATGTACATGTTGTACAGAAACAACACACATGCATTTGTTCACGTGTGCTTGCTGTAGCCTAGCTTTAGTGTCTCACTTAAACATCTTGTTTCGTTTTTCAGTTATTTTCAAATAGAATCATCATTTTAACATTAAAATGCAGTTCTTTCCTTTCATTACGTTTCTGTTTTCTCGTGGAAATTGTGGTTTTCTGGTTTAAAGGATGCCTTCCAACTGTACGGTACGAATGACTATTTTCAAAGATTCAATTGAGCAAACTAAAGAAAATACCGGGACTGATGTTTTGTGTCTTGCCTAAAAACACACAACAGAAGAACAGAAACTGTATACAGATGCAGTGTCCTGGGTATGAATGTAGGTCGGTAAAGTAAAACAAAATAAATTCAATAAATAAAAAGAAAGTATGAAGAGAAAGCCTTACACTCCATGATTTTAAATACATTTTGAGAAAATTGCTATTTGTATAATCTTTGAGGAAATGACCACTGCATATTTATGTTTTGCTGAGAATTAGCTTCTATTTGACAACATTATTTCATAATATTTTAAAAATGCATCAATGTTTAGAAATGTTTTATCAATACATATAATGTTGTGATGCTTCGATAGACTTGACAATGCGTTACCCAGGCATGCAAACTCATCAGGGGTGAAAAAGGTGGCAACGATCTGAAGCCCAACGTACTATGTACTTATTTTAGCTATCGAATTTTAACTATACATTTTAGAATAAGAATGACACAAATATCTGTACTTTGTATCTTTATCAACTTTAAAAAAAAAGGCAACCAGAATCTACATCACATAGTAAAAGAAAAGAGTTTCATATTAACTTATGTGACTGGCACAACTGACAATCTTTACTAATACGCTCTTACTGCAAGTGTCAAAGACAGAAACAATCCTCCAGCTGGGGACTGACGTAACAACTTTGGTTACATTTTTTTTTTTTATCATAAAAAAACACTTCTGTATTACACTGTAGGAACACTGAAACAGACATTTTCCCAAAAGGCAACAGATCACAATAGGCTATAAAACTAAAAAGCATCTCATGCTATGAAAATGAATACACTAAATCTAACTTGTGCATTTTGAGGGATGTTCAATTAGTTCTACTTTGGCTAACATTATATCCCACTGTAAAAGGCACTTGGTTCTGTTTTCGCATCTAAAAGGCTGCTTGAACACAGTGGAGATAAGAAGTTGGGCTCCGGCTTGATTTTTCCTCGATCGGCTCATCACAGGGGGTGATGCCATTGAATGTGTGTTAGCACGTTTGATGTATTTCCATTCACATACCCTGCGACGGTGGAGCAACACCAACACACCGTCCTTTATACATAACTCTCTCCCCACTGCTATTGTAGCTGACCAGGAAGCCGTGGCCCGGAAGAAGCAGTGGTCCAGAGAGCAGCGAGTGAACATGGCTGTACATATCGGCAGGTCTATTTTGCTTTCAGAGCAATCAACACCTTCTTTTTGTCCCAGGTTGTTAGCATGTCTGGTCGTCAGCTGCACTGGGCCACACCAGCCTGCCCGGCTCCCTCCCTTGGATCCCCTCCACTGATCCCACTCTATTTAAGAAGGGGTGCGTCAACAGGTTTAAAGCACTCTTGCTGAATGTGTCACCTCTTTTTCATTCAATATTTGTGCTATGAAATATGGCCAGTTGTTTAATCAGCCCCCAAACATGCCCACCAGCACGACTGTCCTCCTCTACCCACCAGTCACCCTCCCACCATCCCTCGACAATAAATGTTTGACCCATGTCACCTTTACAGCACACACTCGTTTCAAAGCCCCAGCTGCAGCCCAGAAATAGGACAACTTTTTTTTAATTCTGGGTGTCCATTCAAAAGGCGAGTGCCTTGTGCCAGTGTCCTGTTCCAAGCTCAAACAGGAGAGGCATGACAATGATGGATGTTGTGTAGAGTTGTGTAAGTGATTTCGCTCAAATCTGCCTTTCCATTTTTAGTGAATAAGCCTGCATACTGTCAGCGTTTTTTTCATCAATGGAAATGATGACAAATAATATACGACAACCTTTTTCCATAACAAAAATAAATGACATTTTAAACACATACTGCCATAGTTTTTGTTGTCAAAGTTAACTTTTTAGTCAATAATTGAAAACTGAATAAGTTTAAAGACAAATGAACTAATTATTAATGTAATGCCATCTTTTTCAAAAAGCAGCAGGCATCAGTGTATGCTGCTGATTAGTAAAACAATATCCTTCACTGCCAAAAATATAATAAAACAATATTCACACAACAAACAACAACAACCTTCTGCTTACATCACAACAGTCAAAAACAAAGCCTGTAACCCTAGATGTAGACATCAAAGATGGTAACAGCTGTTAAAGCTTAGAAGACATTTTTTTCAAATGAGATATTTGCGCATCCAACTATCTCAGATGCAGGTGTGTTAGAAAGTATCAATGAGTATGAATATGAAAGTGAGTCTTTAGAAAAGAAGATCCTGCACACTGCTCTTGCTCAGCATTACAATTTATTGTTCATACTAAATGGTCCCTCTGGATCTTCATCAAAAATTATTTCACACAATGCCTACAACATTAATCTTAAAAGAATCTGTGTGCACAGGTGTGGGTTATTACACTTATGCTGCCGTCAATTATTGAGAGACATCCACGCAGGAGAATGAGTAGAATCTGCCACACTAGGTTCCACTTTTAAGAAGAATAAGAAAAGACAAACACAAAAAACAAGCTAGACACCAAGATACATAATTCAGTCTATTAACGAGAATATGTATTTCAATGCCCTGGAACCTAAATAATGAGACGTCATGTTTAAAGTCATTGAAATGCATCGCTACTGAGTAATCTCTGCTGCTCTCTGCTTTAATGGATGTGATGTCTTACCAACATAGGATAACCCGCAGGGACATTTAATTATATAGGCTAAATTGCATGAGAAGTGAAACGTGACAACATCACCGATGAAATACTTTTTCCCCCGTGTGAGGATGAGTGAAGTAGCTACCTTTGACCCTATCAGCACATTCTTTACATTTGTAGCATCCATTTGGATGAGGTTTTACTGAGGACTGTGTTTCTTTCCTGTAAAAAAGTAATGTACAGTGTACTAGACTTCTTCTCAACCCACATGTCCAGGAAGTGAACTCTATCACAGGCAAATATCATAGTGAACTTTAAATTAGGATAACTTTCATTGAGAAATATTTTATACTCTTGCAGTTCATCCATGCCCAGTTCAAACAGAAAAAAGATGTCATCAATTTATCAATAACATTTGAATATTGTATTCTCAGTGGGATTATACATGATTTTTCTTCAAAATGACCAACATGTAGATTTACATTGCTCAGACCTACAGTACTACCCATAGAACTACCATAGGTTCACCTGAAGGTAATATTCTCCTTAAACAAAGACTCATTGACAAAACTGTAACTTTAATGGCTGTTTTTGTTGTCTACTAGACTGAACAAATAATTGACTATGACTAAAATGTTACTAAAAGCAAAGACAACAACGACCTTTAAGGTGGACTAATAATCCCCCCCCCCTTCTGCAAAAATAACAGTATGCTTTCCTGAATATCGGAAAGCTAACAAACAAGGTTATGTATCATTTCAATATTTTTGGTCCAATATGATTAAATATGCAAGTTATGTGATTTTATTTGCTCTGGGCCATGTTATGTTTAATCACAATATAAACAATCCTGCTACAGTTGAGTCTATCAACATATCTTCATTCTAAACAGCACAGAAAAATATTGGTAAGATCCACTGTGACACTGACTTTTGAACCATGACATTAAACTGCAAAGAGTAAACGATATGAAGTGACCAGATAAACTTAGACAAAAAGCCTGGAACAAACAACTACAATCTGCTAGGATAAATGATTCAACTTAATGTTGTATGCGAGTGAAGTCTTGCTTGAAATAAAAAGCACTACAAGCGCTACTTTGCGATGAGAGAATAACAAGAAAATAAATGATATGTTCAGTACAAGAGAGCATATACTGTATGTATCTGTGAGAATCCCAGCTTGAGACCAATGTGCGATGCAATGCTTAGCTAATTGGATATGTGTATTACAATGTCCGTGGTCACAGCACCCTTATGGGGCATGAAATAACAAGCAGCTGTGTGTGTCAAGAGATTTCACATGTGTGTGTGCTCAGTTTGTCTGCATGTGTGTGTGTGTGTGTGTGTGTGTGTGTGTGTGTGTGTGTGTGCTCAGTTTGTCTGCGTGTGTGTGTGTGCGCGTGTGCTCAGTTTGTCTGCGTGTGTGTGCGTGTGCTCAGTTTGTCTGCGTGTCTGCGTGTGTGTGTGTGAGGGATGGTTGCTGAGAGGTTTATTAACCCAGTCCATCAAGGCAGTGTGTGATTCACACTGAGACACCAAAGGCTTAAGGATGTGAGCGCCACACAAGCAAGACAGCGCCTCTCCGAAATACTAATATGGGCCCTTATTTTTTTTTTTACCACAACAACCCCCCACACACCCTCCCCCCCCCCCCCCCCCGCCCTACACAGCCAACACCTCTATACCAGCGCTGCTTCCACAGCTAGTGGACTGTGTGCTTTGATTTGACCAGCTTTGCTGACCCACTCAGGAGATTATCAAACCCATCCTCAATTCTTTAGCATTGACTTTCCATTGTGATTCACCCTGCAGAACATGTATGTTCATGATAGAGATCAACAGCATGGTTGGAAGCCCTGTTTACAGGACTTCACCCTATATAAATGTCAATATGGAATTACAGGGCACTGTAAAAAGTGCAGCAGATTTAAAACCTATTTTAGTCAGTGTTCTCAAAAACACATTTTACAACCACCAGCATGGTAACATACCAAACGTCAGAATGGCGGTGACGCCATTAACTAGCCATGACTTATGCATTGTTCACATAATATAACTCCTTGACAAGTCAAACTAGGGAACTAGGGAAGTCTGGGACATTAGCTTGCTTAGCCTTATTTATGTTGGGATAAGGTCCAGCAATAAACTGCTAAGCTGACCTCTCTACAATGTGACACAAGTGTTGGGACAAAGCAGAGTACTGTTATTAAAGATGGTGAAAACAAATGATAAGAAAGCTAAAAAAAAAAAAAAAAAAAAAAATGTCCAGTGAATACAATAAATAGCAGTGGTCAAAAACAAATGTTTGTAAAAGTAAGTTTAATACAGTGATTATTGCTCGATTTATTTTTTTTGTCAACCAAATGCAAGATCTTAGGTTTATATGACACAAAAATGTAGAGTAGATTCACTTCATTTATAAACCACACATAAACCAAGCTGCTTTCATGCTAGAAAGGTTAGCAACCTTTGTAGTAGCAACATTTTTTTTAAAAATAGTAAAAAAATAGACCACAAATCTATCAATCAACACTAAACACACCAACCAATTTCTTTGGACCGATGGATGAATGCACAAAAGCTACTCAAGCAATGGGCAATATATAACAAAGTCTTTCATTTAAATGTAAACAATGTGCCACATAAAGAAAGATTATGATAGAGCCTGACAAAATGACCTTAACTCAATCTTCATGAGCTGATAGATAATCTAATCTTTTCAATCTGAAACAAAAAAATGGAGTTTCAAAACTCAAGTAATTACTACATAAGCATAGATGTAAAATATTGTAAATATCATTATTTCCGATCGTTTTAAAAACTGTAAAACCCCCATAATACTCAAATATGGCATACAAAGCAGAACACCTCAGACTGTAATTGTTGCAACAAATGTATAACCCATTAGTTAGCTGATGTTTGATAACTAGCTGTGGGCATCATGTGAATTTCAAGTGACTGTAAATTGACAATCACACATAAAATATAAGTCATATTCTGCAGGTCATGTCAAACCAATACAGAGGCTTACGAACTCTGCTTTGCATGTGGGCTAAACTTAGTAACATACTTATTTACACATTTAGAACACATTTTTGACATCTTCAGAAATTGTCAATACCAGCTTTTATAATCAATCTTGAATGCTGTTCAGCCAATCAACATGTCACCACGTGCAGACCACAAGTCTGTTTTTAGAGCAGACCTTCAGGTGATGAGTGGGCGCTGGATTCAGAGGTGTTGAAACATCTAAAAACCCTACCTCAATACTCCATTTAATAAATGCTCAGAGATCAGAGTGAGTAATTGAAGCAACACTAAATTCAAAGCTCACTAGCTCTGGAGTGGGTATCTGTCTCATGATGAATCCCAATTACCACCTCATAAGAATACGCTTAACAGAACATTAAAACAGAATCCAGGTTGCACAGATGAAAACACTAAATCCTCACCATCGAGTCACAGCTGACAACACAGAGAAGGTCTAGACCTTAACTGATCCTTCTGACTCAGTGGGCCATGCATTGAAAAGAAGTCCAAAGGGATAACAAACACGAGGGGTCAGAAAATTAACTCCCACTTTATTTGAAAGTAAAACTACGACAAGTACAGTGGTCAAAGTTGAAGCAGGAAATACAGCTGTAAACTGGTGAATGTTTACAAACATTTTGGGTAATAAGCTACCCCTCTCAAATGTGTGATAATAGCTATATTTAGAAGAAAATTAAAAGCTGGTTCAAATTATAAACAGTAGGTCTGTAACGTTTCGTGCATTAGCGCCGCACCATCACGGTACGGACATCAAGGTACGTTGCATGCAGAATACACGGTATGTACTGTAGATTGATGCATGAAATGTGGAACTAAAGTTAACAAGCAAGAGTTCTGCCCAGAAACTTTTAGCGGTACATTTGCTGAGGTTACCATAACAAGCTGATTGGCGTGAGAGTCAGTCACACTATTGTGAGCGCAAATGAAACGACGGACCTGGAAGACTCACCTGTGGATTCCTGGTCAACTGCGACAGCAACGGATAGAGAGTTGTGTGTAAGACAGGGACGGTGTATCGACGTTCCGTAACCATCGAACATGCTAAAGCATCACCAAGAAATTAAAATAAGTATATCCTTATGCAGATATAAATAATAATAAATAATAAACAACACTTAAAGGAGTGTATTATAGCCTCTGAATGAGTTTGGCACAATCACAACTTGAGCGGTAATAAATTGTGTGGATGCAATCAGGTTAAAGAGACAGGTTTCATCAGTGACTTAGTTTAGATGGTGACAAGAAGCACTTACTAATTATTGTACAAATAGGAGGAATTTCTCTTTTACCAAACTGATTTGTGTGATGAATAATGCAATGCTAAATAAAATTTTAAATCAGATTTACATTTTTTTTTTATTGTGAGGAAGTGTGAATGCAAAGCACATTTGTTGTGTCCAAGCCCTGGTCCAGCCTGCCCTCCATCTCCTCTTCCTCTCTTTTAGTGCTCATGGGGGCTAGTTTGTTTTGCTCACATCTTGCCCACTGTTCCTGTCAGCACATCCATATCCTCCACGGCACCCTGGATGGGCTCCGTCTATGCCTGAGCCCGATCCCCTCCCACCCTGCAGACACCACAGCCAGTATGATTAATAGCCCTCTGCTGGGACGCTCCATCCACTCAGCACATTGTTGAGAGCCGTTGAAACAGTACAACAGTTGCATCCCCTCTTCACACTGGGCCTAAGCCCTGCCTGTCAGTCCCCGGTTAGGGTACTGTTAACTGGCCAGATTTACAGCTACTAACCAGTACTAGGTGGCAGTCTGTCTGGGGAGGGGGAGCAACTCCTATGAATCACAGCTCTTTTGATGGGGGCTTTTACAACCAGAAGGCCAAAGGCTTGCCAGTGTATAACACCTGTATAATCCATGGCGCCTCCCATCAACCATCAATCACAACTACACACCAATGGAGGTAGTATTTATAATCTCTGTGATAACATGGCATTTAGTTTGATTCATTTAAGAGTAACAGGTGACCTGTATCTTGTTTTTCAAAAGTCAGGCGACACTGTATGATCAATCAAATTAACTAGAAATGGAGATTTAAATCTTCAATAATCCCTATCTCAGTTCAGATAAAAATATAATTTAAAAATGTTTTTTTCATTTAATAACAACAGTATTAAATGTTTAGTCAGTCCACAGAAAATTAATAGCCAACAATTACAATAGTTAAATGATGAAATGTTGAAGGACAAATACCAAGAATTTGCTAGTTCCACCTCAAATGTGAGGTTTTGATACTTTTCATTGTTTTATATTGTAACATGAATATCTTTGGATTTTAGAATGTTGGTCAGACAAAAAAAGCAAGTTGTCCCCCTGCGCTTAAGATGGCTTCTTTTCCTTTTCTTTTTTTTTTTTTACAACTTTCTAACATTTTATAGACAAAACAATACAAAAAAGTAATCATTATGATGAATTAAAAGTCAAATGAATCATTAGTTGAGGGTCTCCATCTTCTTATGGTCTTAACTCAACACTATAGCATCACATCATCTTTAGTTGGTTACAGGGGCTAGAATCACCTAAAACCTCCACACCCAACTATTCACACCACCAACCCAACGCTGTCCAACAACTTCTAGTACTTACACTTGATGGGTCTTCTAAATTTGAGTGCAACCAATACATTGTTACACTTTACACCTTCTCTTTCACAACTGATGTTTGTAGATATCAAGTCTTTTCAAGTTCACACTATTTAGCTTTTTTCTCTCTCACTGTGTACCAGGCTATTTACACCAGACTAAGCTGGGATGTAGTCAGGTCGACCATCATTATGGAAGGGTCAATGAAAGGACAATCCCTCAGATAATGTGATGAAGCATAACATGTACATTAATTATAAATGCAAATGTTGTCCAATTAAACGGGAAATCTCCTTAATGTGGAAGAACTGAGTTATGAGAAAGAGCCTATGAAAAAAGAAAAAAAAGCAAGCACAACTTTAGCCACTATGATGAAATTGAGGTCTAAAAAGTGTGTAGACAACAACAAGCAATTTGAAGAAATAAACTAGAATTTAAGAAAATGCAATGGACATGTTTTATTATTTTATGATAAAAAAAATTATCAAGAAAATGAAATCAAGCAGATTAATCAATAATGGAAATAATCATTAGTTGCATATTTTCCTCTGTGCATGCACACATATTAAGGTTAACAAGGTCTGACATTAATGTAAGTGACAACTCCGCGCACTCAGTTTATTGTCTTTTGACCATGTCATAAAAATAACACTGACAGCAGGACTGACAATTTAACCCCTGATCTCAAGCTTAAAGCTACAGGACACCAGGGCCACGCGGCAGACTTGCTCAGAATGCCTTCATGAGTAAACATATTTGCATAAGTGGCTGAGCGACATGAATTATGGTTCCTCTTCCTCGGCATTTACCAGCTGCTTTCTGCCAGTTCAATTGGGAGTGATATATGTGTAAAGATCAGGTGGCAGGGAAGAGGAAGGGAGGGGTGAGAGGGTGTAAAAGGCCACAACCAGATCCCAAGTGATCGGGCTGCAGCCCCCGGAGGCCCACCAGCGCCTGCCTGACCACAGCTGGGGGCCAAGATATCACACACACACACACACACACACACACACACACACACACACACACACGACCTTGAAATAACAGAGAGACGGCATGTGTGCATTCTCTCTTGATGACTGACATGACGGTAAAATGTGATGAATTAGTGAGGTCGTCAGTAATGCAAGGATTAGACAGTGAAAACAAAAGGGAAACATTTTCAAAACATGAGTATCATTATACTGGTGCCACTGAGCACTTTCTTTTTATTGCAACAAATAAAAATAAATGAAATGAGTGCACACTATGAGCGTTACATGTTGAGGCCTCAAACTATACGATTAAAAATATATTATTTTTGTCATAATTCTACGATTCCATGGCAAATTAGCTCTGCTTTGTGCTTTGGGGAAAGCAGGATAATTATTGTAAAGGTCAGCTGGAGAGTAATCAAATCATCAACCTCAATGTTCATTCTGCAAATCCACTGCCATGCCCCCTGATATCTACCTCTGGTGCTGTGCTGGTGATTCGAGTCAATTAGAGGTGTGCTTGTGAATTTCGTTAGTGTTTGGATGAAAAGGAGAAAGCTGTCAGTCAAAAGGCCACTCCGGCTTTGTATCTGGGGGGCTGCAAGGGGCTCTAAACCTGTATTTGTATGAATAAAAATGAAGGGATTTAGGAGCAGACTGTTTCTTCTGCAGACTTGTCAAAAATCTGACCTTCGTTGCAGCAGAGGGGGTTGATGGGAAAGAATTGAAGATTTGAGAAGCTGAGGCTCAGTGACTTCTGGATAAAAAAGGTGCAACTGAAAAAAAAACATAGGTGAGCAGGAGAGGAAATCAAATGTATGTCAGACTGAGAGGCTATTCTCCGGGCTCTCTTATTCTCTGAGGTATAGTCCGACAGTAAAATAAATCCATACAATTATTCAACAAGAGATTGAGAGATTTGTCAGTGTGATGACAATCGTATGCGGGAGACACCCCCTGTCAATGTCAGGTAAGAGACAAAAACTCAATCTGCAGCTCAAAACAATCTTTCAGTTCATTCTTACATGCAGTAAAAATTCAAATCCTAGAGCCAATTTGTCACTATCTGTTGCTTGTTTTTAATTCCAGTTTAGTGCCCGTTAGTCATAACACAATCCACATGGCATATTCATGTCATATCAATGGCTACTGTTCACAAACTAGCCCTGATGAAGTCATATCACACTTGAAGGATTGTTAGATTGAGGTTCAAAATGTAATGAAAATAGTCAAAATAATTATTAAACTACTATAGTTTCAACATCTGTATGAAAAGAACAAGGTATATGTGTCATTACCAATCAAGTTTTTTTTATGGGTTTAATGGTACACACAATCCATGGTTGGGTCCCTAGCTCGATTTTGTAGTGTACGTACTCGATGCAGCAGGAGAAAGAAACACAAAAGGGATTTTTTTTGTTGTTCATTAAAAAACTGATAATGGCTCATTGGTCAAAATGTTATTGCAACAATTGTGGCACACAAAAAAAAAAAAAATAGGTCAGGACTACTCCATCATTATCATGAAGGACTTCAATCTGCATAGTGCAGATGCTCATAGGGCATACTGAACTGAACAACCTGTTCCAAACGGTTTGGGATCATGACATAAACCCTTACACCCCTTAAAGACTGAACTGATGGTTCACCTTAACTGAAGGGCTTACTGCAGTTTATTTTCATTATTATCATTATAAACTAAATATATGTACCAATGTGTCAAGTTTAAAACCAAAGAACCTAGAAGGACAGAAAACACTATTTTTTTTCTAAGACAGCACATATTTTAAGACAGATGGTGGCCACAAAGCTGTGGAAAGCACTCAATTATGTGGGTCTAATGAGGTTAGGGATGGGGCATTAGATATCAGGCTCAATCCAAACCATACCATTTAAAATCAGAGGAAAGGCCCCTGCTTCCTGGGACTGATTTGCCTGAATGACTGAGAAAGGTGGAGCTGAAGCATCACAACACATGGTCCATCCTTGGCCCAGCTTCTTCAACTGTGCTGTCATTGTTCAGGAGTCGAGAGAGGACCTTCCATTTTCCAGGAGTAGAAGTTTTTTTCTCCATTTCAGAAAAGAGAGACAAGACTTCCTTTCCCAGAACAATTTATCTCTCTGCTTGTCAAGACTCCCTGCTATATTTACCCAACTAAAATTGCAGATGATATACTTCCAGCTGCACTGCTCTCCAGTTCTTTGGCACATGGTCCTGTCAATCAGAGTTACAACAGAACAGGACCGCCAGAGCAGTGAAACCCTCAACCAGACAGAGACCACGACAGAGAAGTATGGAAAGTAAGAAAACAACAGAAGAGAGACAGAGGGTCTGAGAAACCTTGTGGGGACTAATTCATATTTCCTTTGCTGGTTGGCTTTAGTTGTTGGAGTGGAGATACACACCAGAGAGAATGGAATTACTGGGCTTTCATTAAGCAGACAGCTGGGCCGCTGCGAAGCCTCAAAGCAGCAACAAAACACAGCCCACCCGCAATATTTCCTGACAAAATATTGCTGTGTTTCTTTACGAGAGATCTATTAGGTTGTTATGCTGCAGCAAAAAACAAAACAAATTGATCAGTCTGTCAAGCACAGAATTGAGCCCTACTGTGGTTATTTGATCTCCCATTTTGTCTCTCATCAGGGCATGGATGTAACATTTCAAAGACTGGGTGCACAGGGGATTTGGGCTTAAGGATGCAACAAAGGCTTTCAAACATCCTTGACATGGATTCATTACTTCATGCAAATGCCCTAAAAAAGCTGAAAAGGAAATTCAATTGTATATTCATCTTCCATTCTAGTGAAATACAGTAACTGTAATGGAATCGTTTTAAGTGAGGGTACCAGAGGAACATAGGCTTTTGGTGATTGGAGGGCTGAAGGGAAAGGAAAAGGAAAAAGGGTGGGTTAACCAGTGTGGTGGATTCCTCCTCAGCCAGCAGCGCCTGTCCATCTCACAGCAGCAGAGGCATTCCCTGGAGGAAGGCAGCAGGGTTGGGGGCTCAGACTGTGCAACTCCATGTGTTGCATCTTTCCCATTGCTTACAACTTCTACAACTATAGGGCTGTGGGAGCTGCCAGGACTCTCATTGCAAAGGCATGACAACATGCAGCATTGTCCTCAGAGCCAGCTTGGGTCTCTCATAAGAAGAGGTGCTGTCAGACACGACCACTGCATTTACACACACTTGGGCTAACAATTGAGTGATAGTGTGACTAGACTGAAGGAAGTCCATAATCAATCTTAACCCTTAGTAATTACTTGAGGAGGCCCTGATTCAAAGCTCATTTTTTCCGTGAAGCGTTGAGCACAGAGCATTGCCAGATAACAGCATGGAAGCTACAAAGGTTTAAAAAACGTAGTCTTGTCTTTTCTAACTGCAAACCTGACTTTAATAGAAACAGAGAGAAGGAAAGGGGGGTTTGAAAAGGCAGGCAAAGCAGCACAATGCACGCCTGTTTCTGTAGGCCCCACCGATGGTATCAGCTCCGCGGCTTAATGCTAGACTTCTCCTGAACCAAACCAGACCCTGGTACCACTTCCTTTGTTGCCATCCTGTGTGATTAACACTTCAGCTGACAGCGCTGTGGAGAGTAATACTATGATTATCGACTATGATTAGGTCTATGGCTGCAACTAACAATTATTTTCATTATCGATTCATTTCCTGATTATTTTCTTGATTGATTAATCGTTTTGTCAAAAAATAAAAAATGTCCATCCTCACAAATAGGAAAAATTACAAATAGATACAGATCATTTATCGGACAAAAGATTAATAAATTTAGCAGAAATTAGGACACAACATTCCTATTTCTTAGACTGTATGGAAATCCGATATTTTTGCATCACAGATAAGGCATTAAAACTTGAGTCTCACAGGTAAAACATGAGACTTGACATGTAGGCTGTTAAAGGAGTGTGGGGCAGCTGCTCTGCATATGGGCCGGACTGATTGATTTCCATTTTGGGCCACAACAAAGAACAAAATGTGGCCTGCAACAGACCTAGCAGATTGCTTGAAATTACTTTTTAACGGAAGCAGTTTTTTGATATTGTGAATAATTGCAACCAAAAGAGGTACTTGAGCATAGTCATAAATGTGCACAAACAATATTAGGCTGAAGGGGCCAGAAGCATGCAAGATTAGCTGCGGAAAGATAGACAGATTCATACACACACGCGTACACACATTTAAAAAAATATATAATAATTGATAAACAGCAATACTTAGAAAATCACTTATATCTTACGTTATATCATATGTTGCGAGATAATATTGACAAATGTGAAAGGCCGAGGCGTTTCTCTGTGGAAATCTACTGCGCAGACCTGATTAAACATATCCTTACTACACAGATAAATAAGAGGAAAAGGCACTTTGTGAAAGAAATCTGAGTATGCCTAAACTCACTGAGGTTCATTCAAGTAATGGGTTAAAACAATGAAAATTGATAGACAAAAAAAAAAACTAAATGACAGTTTCCACTGTGCAATCTTTGATTAACAGTGACAGAATCAAACTAAAGTATGTTTGTATTATTGCAGATTCATGGTGCTTTCACACCTGCAGTTCAGACTAAATCTGGTGCACATGCCAGTTTGGTTCGGTTCATCTAGGCTTGTGTGAATGGTGTCAGTCAAACAGCCTTTCAAACTGGTACTGATCCCATCACCTTGCATCCAACCTACATCAGCCTCACATACCTTTTATGTTGTTGAGTATTTCCTTGAGGAGGCCAAAGCTGTTAAGTAAAGGGTCCTGTTCTTCATCCTGGGCAGAGAAATAAACATGATAAGAACCTGATGGGAGCGTGGGAGGACATCGAAGACACCATTTACCATTCAGAGTAGTTTTATATCATTTAATACTTTAATATTCAGTTTCAGGATCCATTACGTTCAATGTGTGCTATGAAACCATACATTTCTAATAATACGTACAACAATTTATTAAGAATATTCTGCATAAAAACAGGTGCGCAGGTTGCTTTTAAGACTAGCGATTGACAGAGAGAGAGAGAGAGACAGAAAGAGAGACAGAGAGAGAGACAGAAAGAGAGACAGAGAGAGAGACAGAAAGAGAGACAGAGAGAGACAGAAGGAGAGACAGAGAAACAATTTATTATGCACTTAACAGTTAACTATGCTTTTCTTAAGATGATTTTTTATTTATTTAAGGTATGACATACAACAAAGGTCACAAGGCTGGAATTGAAGTGAGGACATTGTGGTCATGGGGTTATGTGGCATGAGCTGTGACCCCCCTACAAAGACAAAAATACAATTGCACTATTTTTTGTTGTTGTGATTATTGATGCTTTATAATCACATTTTCATAATGTTTTTATGTCAATTACCCTAACGTTGAACGATACTGTAATTGTATTTCTTTTTTCCAAAGGTATGTCCGAGTCTGTGTTTTATAGAAGGTTTTCTTTGTAAGAAAAATAAATAAATAAAGAGTTGTCTTTAAGTGTTTTCTTTCTGGTTTACAGTTAAAACATTGTATTTATATGCAATTCTTTATTCACATTTTATCAACCATGGCAACTTAGTGCTCATTCCTCATGGGGCATAGCTAACTGTGGAGTGCCTTCGTAGCCGAGTGGTTACAGCGTATGTCACCTTACAGCAAGATGCTGGAGTTGATTCCAGCCTTGGGAACTTTAAAACAAACCATGGTTAAATTGTTGATAAGTGCATTGTAAAGATTATGACTAAGACATTGTTCTCGCTTTAGATCCAGTACCTGAAATAAGGAAAGTTAACACTAATATAGCATTATTAACACATAAGACTTATAAGGTCCTTATTACCTATTAACACATTTTTATTACAAAATTTAATATAAAGCGTTACCAGCTTTTTTTGGCATATCCGAAACAACACATTTAAAGAATTGTGCTGCAGTGTGGCGACATTAGTGCCAGAGGCAGCAGAGTGGAGAAGTTTAACTGTGCGATCACTCCATGTGCAACACATCACCTTCCGTCAAGAAACCAATCTTGAGACCATCAAGCAGACAAACATAAGCTTAAGTGGTTTCAGACCAATTTTTTATAAACACCACATCAAAATTTGGAAAAGCTGAAGCAGCAAAAAAGTAT
The DNA here is from genome assembly GCA_943593645.1 of Bovichtus variegatus. Lineage (NCBI taxonomy): Eukaryota > Metazoa > Chordata > Actinopteri > Perciformes > Bovichtidae > Bovichtus > Bovichtus variegatus. Next base: position 583,790 of record CALSCE010010643.1, read on the forward strand.
TTATTAAGTCACTAGACCTAGGCCCTGTTTCAGAAAGCAGGTTTAACAAACTCTGAGCATAAGCCTGAACTCTGAGTTGACTAACCCAGAACAGCTGATCAGAGTGAGTAGGCTGAACCTGAACACAAAAAGCAATCACCAATGGATCTCCAATACTACGATTCACCGTGGCAACAGGAAAATAAAAGGCAGAGCCTCCATTTGAAACCAGTGGACGTAGAGATTTTAATGCATTAGTATGTGGACTGTCTACGTTTATCTTTTAAAAAAAGAGCTGAGTTGAGCAGGGAAAAGTGTCAATAAGTTAACGCAATAAAGTATTATTGAGTGTTGTCCATTAATTCATCATTTACCAGACTTACATTTCTTTAAAAGGATAATAAAGTGGTGGAATCTCATTGTCGTAGGATGTAGCCGACATTACCGTTTAAATATATTTGTTCATATTTATTTGAACACAGGGGCCAGCAACTGAAGAGGAAACATATAGTTGAAGATTTCAAACATATGTACAGATCAAAGACAGACAAATGACTGTAAGATCACAATGCAGTAATAATGTGTTTGGAGGTTTGCACTTGAAAAGTTCTGTTTGGATCTTTATTTCAGCTACTTCAACAAATGTAGTCAATTTAAGCGGCCCCTGGAATGCTGTTAATACATGTTCAGACTATATGCAGCCTAAAAAAAACTCACTTTCAAACTAATACATTCTACAGCTGCACCGATATTATAGAAATCATGCTCCATCAGTGCGACCAATCACATCACATCAATTATTCATGGCTCATACGTGTCTAAACCTTCATAGCTGTTTTTATAATTTAACTGAGATTACACATTATGTGCAATAAACATTTCAGTGGAACTGCTCAAACAAACAGATGTCTTATGCGCATGGAGTCACAATATTAAAAAGTTATTTTTAAAAAGAACTTACAAAAGAAAGAACTCAGGGTTTGTTAATTAAGACCTGCCAGGCAGCAGGTTAAATTGGAGTTTAAGTTACCTCTCTTTCTGGAACTAAAAACCCAGAATTTCCCTCATCTCAGGCTTAACAAACTCAGAGTTTTCACGAATCCCTATACTTTCTGGAACAGGGCCCTGACACATGCCGTTTCTTCTACACCAGCATACAAAATATTTAAGTGGCTGACAGAGATAAAGAGTGATTCAGCGATTATTGTGGATTTATATAGCAATGTCATTCCTGTGATTCTCACTGGAAAAGGTTTCCTTTGAAAATATATCTTCCATCACAATACCAGAGTAATTTTGAACTGAAACAATGTTTTGTGGCTAGAAAAATCTGAAATATTTCTGCCCACTGAGCAGTGGCTCTCTCGTTCTTCAGAGGCAGACCATTAAATAAGTCAAATAAAATGACAAGACTAAAAAAAAAAACACCCACCGATATATTCATCAAATCGCCCAACCCTATACCCTATACCCTACGGACCCAGTCAATTTTCATATCTCTACTAAATCTAACCTTAATTCAGTTCAAATTAGCAATAATAACTTGTGTTTTTAACTTACCAGTGGAGTGTGGGTATTCCATCTGGAATTCCTCTTGATAGCTCCAACAACAGTACTAATTTCACCCTGGACGATGTAGATATTCTTGTCCACCATGCTGCTTTCTGAAAGAAGAACAGACGAAATAGAACATGAGTTTATCTTTACATGTGATTTGAACTACTTCAGTAAATACTGTTCACACATCGGTATCAGTTATGTTGTGATATTATCAGAAAATGTATTTTATTCATAACCGCCATTAACCATAACAGCAATAAAAAAAAATCTGGCAATCATCACAATGGGGCAGATAATCTAAAAATGTTGAGTGTGTGGGTGGGTTTGTGAATCACTAATCAAACAACCAATCAATTAATTAATGAAAAACACACAAAACTTTCAGTCAACCATACAAACAAATATGTGGGGTACGTACTGTACAAAAAGACAGAATTTACATGAGAGATTAGCATATACCGGCTACTATAAATAATGTACTACATACCACTGAGCCATCAATTAAACGGTCTGATAGTGCTTCTCATTGCAAACATATTTTGTCTACAACAATTCATGTGCGTACACTGGAATTACATTTTAAGCTATGGATAAACAATCATTTAGACAAGTATCCAATATCAAAATCTGAAATTCTGTATATGAAAATTAAGTCAGTAAGCTTAAAGTCAAACTAAAAACTCTCTACCTCAAATGAATATAGATTCTAAGAACCAAACAGCAAATTTCCATGTGTACATTGACAATTCCGAAAACCAATAAGGATAACCAAACAAAATCAAAATGACATACTGTTCGTATTTGACAAGCAGTATACCTCAAAATTGTTGGATTAACCTTTTTCCCTGTGTCATGAAAGCCATGCCAGATAATACTCTTACATTATAGGAAGATTTATGAATGTAAAGACTAGGTGACGGAGGCCACATTCTTTTAAATTCAGGGTAAGCAGCCTATTCAAAATAAGACGATGAAGGTATGGAAGGTAGAGGTCAGGATGTAGAGACATAGGGATAGGCTTATAGCTGATAAGACTGTCATATATATGAGTCTTTACTAGCGATTAGGTTTTTCAAACCACAAATTCCAAAAACTAATTCCAATCTGAATCAGTGATGTTGAGTCCTGGTCTGAAAAATATATTTTTCAAGACAGCCACACAATGCACACCGCAGGGAGAGTAACATTAGTAAAAACACATATTTGAAAACTAAATGGCTCTGTATTTCAAAAAAACTGCCTGCAACACAGCTTAACTTCAATCATTTGAATTAGTTTTTTTTTAAACAATAACAAAGAAGTCTCTATTTCTTACATATTATGAATGAACACTGTCATTTAAATTTAGCCAGCAAATGTAAACATCCATGCTGTCTCACTACAGCTTCTTTCTTGAGCAGGAAAAAAATTAACGAATTCTGCAAGTTTCCTATGGGATGGTTAAACTATTGTTATATATGCCTGTGTACCAGACAGGGAAAACAAAGCAGAGTCCATTAAGACATTCTCATTTTCAATTCAGAAATTATTGCAATTAAAACGTCCTAGTCATTCAAGCTGTTGCCAAAATAATCAAAAATGTTTACATGTGAACGTTCCAGATCAGTACCTTCAGTACTACATGTGAATGGAAGCTCAGGATATTATTGAGTAAACTCAAGACTTATTCCCTTGCTCGTAGATATCAATGCTAACAATCAGGTGGATAGCACAACATATGTCTGTAACTTGACAGAAATCGTCAACTGAAGCCAGGGCTCATTTCGTACGTGCATCTCACATAGTTAAACTCTTAATACATGTTGTAAGTGCAACATAATACAGTCATACAACATAAGGAAGTGATACAAGGCAGCTAGTTGGCTGTCAGGTGAGCTAGGAAGGTGCTAGATGGCCGATTAGATTAACTAGCTACTATGCCAGTGGCGTCTACTCAAAGGCGAAGCTAACAGGCTAGCTCTCCACCACACTAAGGTGTTGAAGTCTTTTGACAGTCCTCTGGGACAAACAAAAACGCAATAAGATGACACGTGACTACTGTTTAGTTCATATATATTATTGTACTGAAGAGTTTACAAATTCGTTGGATAATGTGACTGCCCAGAAACCTCACAGCTAACTACTTAACTAGCGTTTCAATTTGCTAAGGAGAGGTGTCTTCCGTGTTGGTCCTATTTTCTTGATTTAATAAACAAACCGCCTGTTGGCAGATATACAAGAACGCTTTTGTGGTTCTCTATAAACAGTTATATTACCTGTGTGTGGCTGCTATTTCAAAGATGGAGTCCTGCTGTAGCTAATGCTAGCCTAGCTCGGTAAGCTAGCAGGCTAGCCGGCCAACAGTGAATGAAGAAGACCAAAGTTCAGTACACTACGACAACAGGACAAACTAATATTTTCGGACATTCCACTACGTGATAACGTAAAATTTCCAAACACCACGTATTCATTTACTCTGCAAAGAAATGCTCCATAAGTGAATAAATTGAACACCTTCCTGCAGCTGTCAATCTGGTCTTGGTAAACACACTGACGTGGAAAAGCTCTGCAAGCTCAACCTAGCCGGATGACAGAGTGTTGATTGACAGGCTACCGAATTGATCACTTTAAGCGTGATATAGGATTTTAAAATACAAGAAGATACCAGAGAGTTGGAGTTTAAGCTTTGTTAGCGATTGTGTGTTATTTCCATTCATATTGACTGACAGGAATTCCCCCAAAAAGAAAATATCACTTGTGTTACAGAGAAATAAGGGCGGGACAAATGTAGCAGTAGTGGAGTAAAGGTTGGTTGCGCCGGGTTGATGACGAAAGCACGCTCTGCAGCTCAGAGAGACCAGTCTCATAAACAAAAAAAAAAAAGCTACATATTTACTTGTCAGTTTCTTTTCACAGGCTCCAGTTTACTTTCAGTGGGTCTCAGCGCAATGATTCTGCAACAATAGAAGTGACTCTATTTGTGGGGTTAAATAATGTGAAAAATAGGCCCTTTCCCAAGGTTCCCAGATGATTCATTTACTTACTTACTTACTTATTATTATTATTATTTTTTTTTTTTTTATTATTGCAGCAAATGTATATTACTAGAATAATAACTTTTGAATAAGTTTTGTATTAATTACAAGTCTCATGCTGTTTTGCTTCGCCATGAATTATAAATCAAATACACCATAGCCTATTTCCCTTTGGGGGTTGTGGGACAAAAGAGGGTTCTTTGGACTCCAACGGAGTGAAAGGTGGGGACAACTGTAAGGGCCTACAGCTTGAATGCTCGCCAAGGGCCCAATTGAAAATAGACTTTATTTTATTTTAAGGTGGAAAATATTGTTTATTATATGTAAGGAGCAAATTAACACATTTAAACTGTATCAGTTTATACTGCCTCTTCAAATCTGAATTTGATGATTTACTAACATAACTCATTAGACTTTTTTGCATGGGTTAGGCCAAAAGGGTGCATTGAGTGGATGATGAATTTGTCTCAGAATTATTTTTGGGTTTTATTGATGAATCAATTAGTCAACTATTTTGACAATCAGTTAACAGTTTACGTCACTTTCTAGTAAAAATGCAAAACAGTCTTTAATTCCTTCTTCTCAATTGTAAGGGTTTCCTGCTTTTCTTTGTCTTGTGTAAAACTGCAGTAAAATGTATATATCTTTGGGTTTTGGACTGTTATATAATAATAAAACCTGCAACTGTATGGCATTACCTCTGGTTTTAGGAAATGTTTGTGAATATTTTTTACTATATTTAAATATTCTGCATATCAAACAATTCATCGATAAATTGAGAAAATAATTGGCACATTCATCGATTATAAATAGATAATCATTAGTTCCCCTATTTGGGGAAGAGCTTAGCTAACCATCCCACAAACCATTTAACATAACCTTGCACACATTGGATATATACACTGGCTGTGGAAGTGAAAAATGAGATGTCTTGTTCATCTGAGTTACTGAACAAAATCAAACAACACATATTATATCCAAATGTATAGAAAACAGAAGCACTTATTCTAAGTGGAAACCCAGGATTTGACATAACCGGACATGTGACTCAAGTCATTTAGTCCAAGTCTCAAGCAAGTAATATATAGCCTATTTCCCTATGGGGTTGTATGTAATCAAACATAATATATTCAAACTGAAAACATAAAAAAACTAGTCATTCGCGTTATCATACCTCAAGTCAAGCCACAAGTCTTTAACTTCCGAGTCCAAGTCGAGTCTAAGGTCATTTATTTTCTGTCAAGTCAAGTTGCAAGTCATCAAAACAGTCGAGTCGACTCCAGTCCAAGTCATAATAACTCGAGTCCACAGCTCTGCTAATAACCATTTTGACATGACACATTCCCAGGTGTGTTGAGATTGAGAAGGTGGATTCACCCGTCAAAACTGTCCCTTTTGCCAGGTAATGTTGAGTTACAAGGATGTTCATGGACTGTTTGGTCATCTCTTCCTTGTGTTGTTCTTCTAAAGCCATTACTCCACTGCAATGTGTGTAAGTGCTTTCAGAAATTACAGACATGGACAAACATGTCATTTCATGAAATATATCCAACACTTTATCCAATAAGATAAGACTTTAAAATTGAATTCATATGTTACAGCAGCCAGCAAAAGACACAGGTTAAAAGGGAAGAACACACGTTAGGAACTATTTAAATGGGGACGTTTATTATCCACGTTTATTGCCTTTCCTTACAAGCCTGTAGAAAAGGTTTGCCAAAAAAACCTTAACTCAAGTTGCAATTACTTTTTTGTACTTTCAACCACATCACACAGTCTTTATTGATGGATAGAGCGGAGTTGTCACGGAGATCTCTACCGTCAGATGTAAATGTCCTCCATGATATTTCTCTGGCCGTCCACTGATTCTTGGTCCATGACCTTTGACCTCTTCCTAGTGGATGCTGTGAGCAGTTTTGGTCAGGTGTTCACAGACCGCTGATGTCTGCTTCTGATGCTCATCTAGTCTCTTGTTTAGGGTCCTTGCTGCTTCACTAATGTAGTGTTCCCCAAAGTTGAAGTGAAGATAATTTTGTCAAATTGCTACTCCCAAGGTCAAGAATACATTTTCCCTCATCAACCTGAATGAATGATAAGGCCATGAATATTAGGCCTAAGCAGGATTTTCACCTGGAAAACAGTTTGGTACTATGCGAAAAGAGTCAGTAGATCAGAAAAATCTAAATAATAGACAATATAAAGTAATTTGCAAATTACATGTACCAAACTCCTGAAATTCATGATAAAAAGTGTGCCAGAAGTGCCACAGGCAGTATGAGAAAAATAATGTGGTTTTAAAACATTAAGCATGTTCTAGTAGAAACCCCATATACAAGTATGAACCTGAAATTAAGCAAAGAAATCTCCTTTATGTAGTAATGGATCCAAAACATTGTATTCTTAGTGTAAGCTCCTTGTGTAGAAAAAACACATCGTTTTTTGGTATCATGTTATATGTCGCAGGCCTTTCAATCCTGCATGTTTGTCTGAATGCATATCCACCTACTTTATCAATGTGGATTGAAAGATTACCATAGATTTTTCCTTATGTGAGATAGCCCAGTAAATTACAAGGAACTTCTCAGCATGTACTTTAGTTGTGAGTGGCCATCAATAATCTTGATAAGTACGTTGTTGCCGTTGATGTTTTGAATTTAGGTTTCTTTTTGATCATGGTTGGGTGGAATGATGGGTAAGGATATGTTTGTGTTTGTGTTTGCATGCTGGGGTAGTAGAACATGCTCAGGAATGTATGTTCTGAATTTGATTAAATGTGTATTGCTTCCCTGTTATGTTATGTTTTGTTGAATCAAAAATAAAAAAGAAAGTGGGTGAAAAAATGTATTTTCATGTAAGTGTATCAAAGGATTTTAGAGAATGTACCAATTGAATACATTGACAGTTAGTCACAAAACAACATATGTATATGTCTGTTTGCTTTATATTTGGTGGAGGGCTCCATGTAACGATGGCACAGCTACAATGCTCTGTGTGTAAAGCATGTCCAATGTGCACGTGTCAGACCTCTGTTTGCTCTTTGCACCGCTGGGATTTGTATTTGCAACATTTCATCAGCAAGTATCTTCATATCTGTTATTTTCCACAGTAGCAGATACGTCTGCCCCTCTGAGGCAATAAAAACTTTCTTTATTTATTGCCATGCACTTGTGTATACATTGCAATGTTCTCACAAATAGTATAGAAATCATCTTTAACAACCATGAAGTTGTGTTGCATATCTTCATTTGATCCACCATATCCCTGTTCTGCTGGATATGAAACAGCTGGATTCCTCTTGATTACATTTTCTTCATCCAAACTGAAAATATTTATGTAAGCTAGTGTCTGTGACGTGAGTCTTGTCATCATTAATTACAGACATGAGATTAAGAGCAATGAGATTCCTTACATTTTTACCATCTAATCATGTAAAATCCTTAAGATAAAACACCAAAATGACACATTTACTGCACGTTGTCGCGCTCCAGGTGAAGGTATATGCTTGAGTAAGAGATGCCTATGTCAAATTGGGCTTCTGCTTTGCCCTGAAGTGTATAGTTTATAGTATATAGTAAAGTTTATAATCTGTCCTGTTGCTAAGAAAACAAAGAATTTACATTGTGGCTTTAAGAAACATACAAACATAAACCCAGACAATGTAATATGCTTGGTTTTGCAAAATGGTTGTGTCATATTTGGCGGGTATATTTTTGTTTGAAAGATGTGGAAGTGATAAAATGAGGCTTGTTTATCACAAGTTCCTCCAACATTTTTTAGAGATATGTTCAAGCATTGTTTGAGGCCTGAGTGTATATTCATGGCTATGAACATGTGTACATAACAGGATATAATAATAGTCTAACTTTTCACCATTCAATAATAGTGTTTTTCCAGGTTTTGTATTCCCATTTAAACTTTTTCTCTCAATGATACCCTCAATGTTACTGAACATTACAGGTCATTTAGTAGACACTCTTATCCAGAGCGACTTACAGTGACTAACTACAGGGACAGTCCTCTGGAGCAGCTCAGGGTTAAGTGCCTTGCTCAGGGAAACAATGGTGGCAACCTGGTGTTGGTGAAAGCCTGACTACTAGACCACTACACTACCACCCACAGAACAGAAGCACAGGGGCTCTCCTGTGTAATGTAACAACCCTAAAGGTTTCTGTTGTGGCTTCATAATTGCTAAGTTATCCATAACATCCACAACAGACTCTGATGATAACCCAGTTTTCATACCTAAACTTCTCTAGCAGACAATTTTAAAAGCCTCAAAGTTCCACCATCATCCAGCAAAGGTGATTGAAAGATGACCAATGTAAGCGTTGTGTACACCAACATTATATCCTAAAGCCCACAGCTGTGCTAAAAGTGTGTTAAAGCGTTTTTGAAACAGTGTAACTGCAGGATGATTACTCTCTCCCGACAAGGGCTTGCACTGCCCTAACAATAAAAGTCCCAAGTGAGTTTCCCTTTTTGGTAAAATAATAGGCACAATAGGAAAAAAAAAATGTTTTCAATATTTTGCCTTTAACAGATATTTCCCCATGTAGGCTAATGGCAAGTATAAAACTTTTAGATATTTAAAAAAAGCATTATTAAGAGTCTACAGACATGCTAGCGACTCTGAGGCTGTATTTAGGCACGAATGTGCTTTGAGCTACAGTAACACCAGCATGCTAACATTCTAACAATGAAATGCCTAACATGCTAATGTTTACCAGGTATTATTTTTTCCCTCTTAGTTAAGCGTGTTAGTTTGCTAACGTTTGCGTATAAGCACAAAGTACAACCGAAGTTGATGAGAATGTCATTATTTTTGCTGGTATTTTGTTATATACCAATTTATTGGACACATTGAAAATGTTGACTGGATGATGGCTCTATATGAAATGTTAAGGATCACTCAAGTTATTACAATTCATCATGAGGGAGAAATTAAAGTGTGTACCAAATTTCATAACAATCCATCCAATAGTTGTTAAGAGATTTCCTCATCTAACACCATCTGAAATCTGAGGATTACCAAAGTCATGCCTGTACAAAATTTCATGGCAATCCATCTAAAAATAGTTGAGGTACTTCAGTCTGGATGTGCTGGGCCGACCAACTGACAGACCCACTTTGCCATCCCTAGCTGTAAAAGCTGAAAACAGCCATGCAGTTGTAAGAATAGAACATGTGAGGGTGAAATACAAACACTCTATGTGTATTTGTGTGGTGTAAGGACAAGCCTACTTTAACTTACTCATAGGTCTTTACTTCTAATTATGGAGACAATCTGGTTGGGTGACTATTCAGTTTAAAAGGGCGAGAAAGCGTTGAAGTGAGCGCTCATCGATGGTGTTATGACGTTAAATCGCACTGGGAACAGGCTAGTGGCAAGATTAGGTTTTTCTTTAATGTTTAGACAGAACAGGGGAGAGAAGGGGATGGTGAAACAAAACATATGATTGGTTGATACTTCACAGCGTCATTGAAGCGCTAAAAATACTACGTTCTAGAAGATACATTTATGTTAATGTAAATTTATGTTAGATGCTCTTACCCAGAGTGACTCACAGTGAAATAACTATGGGGACAGTCCTCTGGACTTGGAGGGTTAAATGCCTTGCTCAGAGGCTCAATGGGCAGCCTGGTATTGAACTCACAACCTTCTGGTGTTCTAGTTGAGAGCCTGACCACTAGACTGTCTCTTTTCACAGTGAGACTCCGCTGATGGAGCGTCGCCCTCTTCCCTTCACCTGACATTCAACTACTTTCATTTCTTACTTGTCAACTGACAATTTTCAGCTGATTTTATCTCTTTGACTATGTCGGTATTGAGCAGTCAAAACCATTTTTTGCAGGAAAATCACTTGCATTTCCAGGTTGTTAGAGACCTCTGTCCATAGTGAAACACCTGAACAATAGAGGAACAGCTAAATCTCTTCTTCTTTTCAGTCGACAAACAACAAAACTGCATCACAGCCAACATCCAGTAAGGAGTGGGACAGACACACCGGGCTGACCGGATCAATATTTTCTGATCAAGACGTTGCGTGACAAAAAAAATGAAAAAACACGTTAACAGTTGAATCAACATTTTAAATGAGTCTTCTTAACTTCAGTGCCACACAGCTACACAACTACTTTTACCACCTCCATTTGAAATGTTTTTATCTCTTTCACAAAGTCTAGTAAAACCACAGCGTCAGTGCTCCATCTGTGTTTACACAGCATGTGTTCAGGCACAGTATTGGCTGTATGTCGCAGAAGTTCAACACACGTTCACTGTAGTTACATGTGGAAAGACAGAAGGAAATTGAAAATAGACAGAAGAAAATACGCTTTGGGTTGCGTTTGCGTGCGTCTAGAATGAAAGGCCAGCCATTATGAAACCTGTGTAGACAGCTGTATTGATTAAATATTGATCCGTCAGATGTGCGTTAGACGGACGAGTGCAACACACATTTGAAACTCATCTTGTGTAGACACTCGCTCTTCAAGTGACAGTTACACTGCTTCCATCTCTTATCGTCTAACTGAGAGATCATCTGCTTTCAACTGACACTCCAATCAATTACACTGACACTGATTTCTATTGTTTCGTGCTTAAAGGTATGAAGCATTCCGAGCATTAATACAGCAGTAAACAACTGTTTGCCATGTAAAGCTACAGTGGGGTAATGGCTACCTGAACAGCAGCATTTACTCAAGTGCTGTACTTAAGTACAATTTTGAGGCACTTTTACTTGACTTGAGTATTTACATTTCTTACTTTTTACTCCACTACATTTTTTTTTGACAGATTTAGTTACTTTGAAGAGTCATTATAATACACATTATTAATCATGTATTATTGCACTGCAGAGGCTGCAGGGAAAAGAGATGGAGAGAGGAGTGTTCTAGACAGAGAGCCAATGAAAAAGGGAGATGGGGGAGTGTGTGTGTGTGTGTGTGTGTGTGTGTGTGTGCCTAATGTGAGAGAGAGACAGAGAGAGAGAGACACACAGAGAGAGAGAGAGAGAGACAGAGAGAGAGAGACAGAGAGAGAGAGAAAGAGAGAGAGAGAAAGAGAGAGAGAGAGAAAGAGAGAGAGAGAGAGACTAGGGGCTGTCCTTTCTACAGTGGACCTGTCACGCACAATATTTAGCATGAAGTCAACCCCCCCCACCACCCCCCACCTCCTCCCTATACTCTGTGTGGGGATCAAGCCTCACTACTCCCCAGCCTTCATGTCTGACAACACAGAGGGGAGAAGAAGAAGAAGAAGAAGAAGGAAACTGACTCACTGACTGACGCTTTTTCTGACTTTTTCACGCACCGGGGAACTTTTTGTCCATGTCACCAGCAAACCTGAGGCCAGGACACCCATCAGCCTGTAGCAAAGTGCTTTGCCTTTCCACGGATTAATTTACCTGATCGGGATTTGATGTAAGTGAAAATAACCGCATTTCTCCTTTTCTCTCTCTTTTTGTCTTTTTGCGTCTGGGATCAATCCAGCGATTTTTTTTAAATTTGTGCATAAAAGTTCACTAAATGTAACCGAGATGTAGGCTAAAGTAGGGTCTTTATTCACTCTCCTACAATTTACAACTTCCCATCACACCAGCAGTGCTTAATACATACAAGTGTAAGTAGCCTACCATCAATACGTAAAACACCACAACACAATATGTAAAAGTTAATAAGCTCTGCAGAAGGTTTGAAAGACATAGAAGCAGAGGACCATTGTTGATGAGAGGCGACACGTCAGTCAATGTGACATATTTAACAAATGTGTCGGCTATTGCATCTTCCATTCAGACTAAATAGATCATTGTGATTACAAATGACTAAAAATATTTCATACTCTTAATTAATTGAGAGAGAAAGCCCGCTCTGCGTCAAGGCCCCGCGTCATTTGGGCCTCGCTGGATCTTACGCTTCATGACTAACATTAGTGCTGTTTTGTTCACTTCTAAAAGCCTAAATCCTCCGCCTGTCTGTGTGCAGAGCGTTTAGGAAGTGGGTGAAGCAGCGCTTCCACGCCCAAAAAGCGTGTTTCTCCTGTAGTGTTTGACCGAGACCTCATGTTTACAGCTTGCTGTGTTTTCTCCAAAATGCTAAGACTCCGCAGAGGCGGACGTTTTGAAAATATTTGGGAGGTCAAAAATATTTGGGGATGTGGAGGAAATTGATAGGTGGCAGGTGGCTGCCGAGGCCACAGGAGACCGCGGACAGAAAAACAAAGCTCTACCCCCCCCCCCCCCCACACACACACACACACACACACACACACACACGTGAGCGCGCACAACACACTTATCACAACTTCATCCTTACAATATTTGCACCCATATTAAAAACATTATGACACGATCATTTCAGGTTTTTAAAGTTTTTCATATTTAAGAGTGAATATTCTTTCTTGACAATGGAAACAGTACTTTGACAATAGCCTAATACAAACCATTATGATAATAATAATAATAATAATTATAATTATAATTATAATTATAATTATAATTATAATTATAATTATAATTATAATAATAATAATAACAATTACATAAAATCAAGGTCCACCTACTAGCTTTCAACAGCACCTCGTGGTCTTCCTCAGCGGATGGATATTTTCGAAATACGTATATCTCTGTCAATATTTTAAAAATAGTTCCTTATTACCCACGGCCCAAGGATAATACATTGTGAAACCTGGAGCCTATTCTGCATTACTCGTTCAAAACAAAAGCATGAATAAAAATACTAATAAAAATTTGATATCATGGAATCAAAATATAAATGTTAAATAAATAGGCCTCGTGGATCCCTCGAGTTGTAACTCAGAAGTGTTATTTTATATGCAACATTAGGCCTATCAAAAGGCCTAATCCGCATTTTAAGGTTTAGGCCACTCTTCTTTTCACTCAATTATTACTTTCGTTTTTAAAGCCCGTGCTGATAATGTTCTTTTATTTAAAAAAATAAATAAGATCAAAGGCAAGACAGAATCCCGGGTTAGCTTTCCTCCAGCAGGCCTTCGGTTAGTGACCTCTTTTGCATCTTTTCCCAGGTCAGAACTTATGAAAATAACATTTGTTTAAGCGAACTTTTCGTTTGGTCTCAGGGTGCAATGTAAATATGTCTTTTAGCCGTGAGCATCAGAGAAAAGTGTGGAGGCACCGGGCCGCAGCGCAGGGGCTGCAGCCCGGTGCCTCCACTAGACAGTTCAAACAGCTTTCATTTATTACATGTTTCACTTTAGTTTGTCACTGTAACGTCCTTAACATGTGGGGACTTGCATGTGACCTTAACTCGCATAACGTAATTAAATCACATAATATTAATTGCTTTTAACATCATTAAAACAGAACAGAATGTGCTGCAAAAAAAATGCATTTACATTCAAAACTTTAGTCGTGATATTGAATTTATATATGCTTAATTTAACAGCAAAAGGGAAACTTACTTAATTTAAATTCACATTCTCATAATATTATCGCTTTAACGGTGCATCCGTTAATAAGACCGACACTCATCGTGTCCGTTTTACTTGTTGTACATGTTCAAAATATGCTGGAGTCATTTCTCTAATCTAAATAATTTAATATAAGATACATGGGATAGGCATACGTTGTTAGACACTCATAGACAGAGACACAATCTGTGAATGATATTCTTTTGGGTCTACCGTAATAAACAGTTGACATGGGAAGGCTCTGTTCATCACTGTTGTGGACTTCTGCAGCCAATTATTTCCCCGCTTCTTTGCATTGAGGCAGTGATTGTGCAGGACTGCTCGGCCTCACTCCCTCAATCATATGCAAATGTCTGTTATAGGAGGGCAGAAATTAACATCTACAAACATTGGACTGAAATTCCATCTGCCGCCTCTTCGAGGAGGCCCTTAATAAGTTCTCAGACAGCAAAGTGACACACATCTTAATCAACTCTTAATCCCGGGAATTAATTCTCGACGCGTTTATGAATAATTCCCGGGCTAATGCCTGCAGTCCGTGGAAATGCAAGCAGTCTACCGCGCGCACCGCAGATGGACCCGGCAGTCTCCTGAAAAATGAGAGGATTTTTGCTTCCATTATTTTTTTATTATTATTAATATCACCAATTATCACTATATTTTAATGAGATCGGTGTCACCGGTTTATGCAGAACCGCAAACTCACATCTTGCTGTTGATTAGCGTCCATTTCTGAACAGGAGGCCGCCAGCAGTACAAGTACACACACAGTCACCAGCAGTACAAGTACACACACAGTCACCAGCAGTACAAGTACACACACAGTCACCAGCAGTACGAGTACACACACACACACAGTCACCAGAAGGGTTTATTTAAGAGGCAGTACAGCAGGTCAGGGGGATGTGGAGGGAGTGGTGGCTGCTTCCATGCCACACATGCTCCAGGAAATAACCTGGGCCTTCTGATATCCAAGATGAAGAGGAGGGAACAACCTTAACCAAATCAGCTCAGGTTTATTTTAGGTTTTCATTAACTTCCATCAGGAGTTACTTCACACTGGGATGTGCTACCGCAGAGGGAATGAGCATCAGCACGGTCACCATGTGGGCACCACTGTCAGCTACTGAGCGCCTCCGCCTGCTTGTTAGCTCAGTGATAGCTTGTTGGCCATATTGAGCTCAGAGGGAGGGGGAGAAGGGCTCTGGATTTTGGAAATATAATCATGTGGCGCCCCTGATGCGTGTGTGTGTAGGTGGGTGTGGAAGGGTGGGGGGTGGAGGGTACTGACACCTTGTTCTGTACAAAATGACTGGCTTGCATCACCTGCACACCCCTCTCTGCCAAGCCTCTCAGCAGCACATTGTCACCAGGCCGTCTGTCCATCCATCACTGCCACAGCCGATTTAGCCCTCTGGACTGGCTCACATTTATTATTCCGACCAAAATACTGGACCTTGCTCATACTAGACCCGGGCTCTGCACTCACAAAGGGCCAGCTGTTGCTCTTTCAGGCAAGTACCCTAAGTGAACTGCAGCAGCCACTGGGACCTGTGAGCGGAGAGTCTTTGGTTTTAAAAGGCAAAGAAT
Organism: Bovichtus variegatus; assembly: GCA_943593645.1. Classification (NCBI taxonomy): domain Eukaryota; kingdom Metazoa; phylum Chordata; class Actinopteri; order Perciformes; family Bovichtidae; genus Bovichtus; species Bovichtus variegatus. The sequence goes on from CALSCE010010643.1 coordinate 599,378, forward strand.
CGGCTCAACACACATCTACAGCGCAGGTAATGCTGCGTCGAAAACAATTACATGGTCTACTTTTTAATTGAAGAAAATGAAATATAACATATGAGCTGCTCGTGTGTTGACTTCATCTGTTGCTTTTTGCTGTACGTTTGTGTTGAGCTACTTTCAACAAAGGGAAAGCTCAGATTCAGCTTGTTCAAAAGGACATAAAACAGTGTGGCCTTTCTTGAAGTGAGTCAAAAGAATCCTACAGCAAAGGTGACAGCATGATGGTTGGTCATGTTTGCCTGTAACTCATTTCATCGTGGCCGGTTATGAACACTGCTACAGCTTGATCAGAGGAGGCTCGCCGAAATGTCAGATCTTACATTTGTCTCAGATCTTACATTTGATGTAGACAAACAAGGGGAAAAGTGATCCTTCTGACCCACAAATCCATACCAGAGGATGATTAATCCAAAGCCACAACACAGAGGCAGTGTACTTACAGAGGTAATCTCTGTACTGGGAGACTTGACCTTACCCTTAGTCTCGCATGTTTTTTCCCTGGGATGCAGGAATGGCCTCTGGCCGACAGCAGAATACACATTTTCCTGTCTCTTAATCTTTTGTGAAATGCTCCCATCATTCTCATGCATGCTAAACAAAAACAGATGCAAGTCTTTCTTTAAAGTCTCTGGAAAATGTTACTTGTGCTAGCAGTGACAAATATGAGATGTGCGTTTGGCAGCATTTTTAAGGGTTGAGCCGTTGTTTGTCTGCCCACAATATGATGGCAGATGTGTTTGATGGAAGAAAATGTTAACTCACCTATCAGATGTCACAGATATTCAGTGGTAATAAGGTGCTAAACCTTTAATCAGACTATGCTGGTTGGCTTCAGTGCAGCATTATGTTTCTTTGTCAGAGTGACGGACACGATGTTAAGTGAGGGTTAGGAAGAGTATAAGACAAAGTACAGAGATGACATTGTTCATTTTTCTCTGCCAAATTCAAATCATTGAACCTTGAAGATTATGGAGCTGTAGCTGTGGAACTAAATGACAGAGCAACCTCTATTTGACGAGTTTCTACCACTTTTCAAACATAGTTCACGTGGATGATACATTTGGATCAAGTGTTGCAAGTCTTTCCCTTGGTCTGATTTTTATTTAAAAGCTAGACTATTTATATCTATTCAAGATTTTTTTTAACAACTCTTCTTTAATGATTTTGTTATTAAATGTATCTCAGTCTGGTTTTATGATTGGTGTCTTGAGTGCCTGCTAAACTCCCAGGTCATGTCCTCAGTAATGTGTTTGGGAATTTGCTGTTTTAATGACCTGAAGAGGAGCTTACATTCCACAGTTGTGCATATTAACACATGGCAGGTTGTGAAGGGTGATTATGATACCGTGTGGATGAAAAACTTGCATTTTTAAGAAGTAAATTAGGTTAAAATATAATACAAAGAGAGTATGTATCCCCTAGAATTATGAATAAATAAAATTATACTATGTCACTGACTAAAACATTTGATTTATCATCGCTTTCCCATGTTTTAAGACTTTGAGAAGGAGGATTCAGTCTCTAAAAGTAGAGTGGCTGATATAAAGTGCATACTGATGTTCATAGAGCACAGAGGGAAATATTGTCATTTCAAATATTGCAAACGGTGACAGTGAGTCTGGTTCAAGAGTTCAACCAAGTCGTGCAATGTGTTGTTGGCGGTGGTGGCGGGGAGGTTGTTTGACGCCATGCCATGCTCGGCTTCAGATTTGACCCCAGCAGAAGTCACATGTGACTGGCACACAAAGGACTGGCATGGTCACAAACAGAGCACAGGGAAACATGGAGGGGGGGCTCATTCTCCACAGGCGAAGAGAGGTGAGAGAGAGTGACATACGCCTTCCCCAGAAAAGCTCAATTTGCTGCTTCTAAAGCTCGTAACCACGACGGTGACTTCAGGGATGGTTAAACTCACTGTTTGATTTTCAGGGATGAGGTTTATCACCTTTTTAAATCTTTGATGACATGGATTCATTGTAGCCTACAGCAGCCTTAAGACTTTCCTCTACACTTGTAAACTTTAGCTTTTACTCACCAATGTCCCGGGGAATGCAAAGTAAATAGAAAAGGAGAGTAAACAGTAACGCCACACTGAGTTAAGGTGGGCTGAGCCTTCACTTTACACCTGCTTCCTCCCTTTCATTCCTCAATCAAAACACTTGTTTCCTACATGTGATATAGGAGTTTGACATTTGCATGTCTTTTCTTTTACTTTCCCTTAAATCCAATAATTTGCCAGCTGAATAACTTCTAAATGTGACTTGACATAGCAGGTATAATAATTAAGTGACACGAGGACATTGTTACTTTGGATGCATTTTTGACCAAACACATGTGTAGTGTAAGACACATATTATGTTTATTTTTTACTTTATTAATATTGTAGCCATAAATCTTCCCAAACCTCTTTCAGCTTGGATGGAGTTTGTGCCCCCCTCCACATATTCAAGCTGTTAACTGTTCGGATAAATAAACGACCTGCTATTTTTGGGCTTTATTGAGCAACAGTTCTACCTCACCGGCTAGAATTTGGCTTGGAACTGTCATCGTGTAATTCACAGCAATAAGTCTATTGCTCTCCCCATGAAGCCCAAAATAGAGTCCATTCAGGGCAGGTCTTGTTATTGCTGCTTGTGTCAGGCTCATATATAGGGATCGGGATTACAACCACCACCAGAGGTGAATGGAAAGATCTAAGAGAAAATAGAAAGACACACACACAAATCCACATCAGATGGAGTATATACTCATTCAAATAAATTGATATTTTCCCTAAATAGGAAATCTATACGGAGTGTCTAAGAATACTGTAGGGCGTAGTTTTGGGAGGTCAGGTGTTTTTTTTAACCAAAAAGACACACAAAGTGCATCTACATCAATCTAGCAAAAAGCACAAGATGAAACTTAAAAATCATGACAAAACCAAATAAGTGTGTAATTCATCAACACTATATCATTGTGTTTCTGTGACCTGTACTGAAAGACACCCTGTCCTTTCTGCTATTTGTCTGTTTAGGAGAATATAAACTGAACATTAGAATATTTTGTATTTCATATTTTTCTGTTAAAAAAAAACATTTAAGCTGCAGAAGGTTGCAGGAGGTTTGTTTAGTCTTTTCTGTCAGGCTGCACAGGTTCTGACAAACTCAATGAAAACCATCCCTTAATCCTAGTGTAATGCCTAAGAGGCAAAACCCGGGGCAAAGAGCACTGGGTGTGTTTATAAAGCTTTTTGCAGTGTCAGATGAGGGTATGAACTAATATATGAACTCTTCTTCTCTTGTGTGGATCACTGTTAGTGAGTGCGGGGACACAGGGCTGCGCATGCTCACTCTGTTAATTGCAGCCTTCTTTTAAAAAAGAGGTTTAGGTCATTCAGAATAATACAGGTAGTGAGACACACAGAAGAAGCCTGGGCACAGAGCAGAGCAGGCTCACATACGTACAGTTTCACTCATTCATTGAGAGGAATACTAGAGAAGTATTAGGCGAGTAATGCCAAATGATCTAGCACATGAAATATTATAGAAAACACAACATGATGATGTGGACTTTGTATTATGCACAGTGCATTTAGAACAGTAGTGTAGTGGGGTTATAGGTATGTGGCGTCATCATAATATAAGTAGATATCAAAACAAGCCTTATTTGATTCCATTTGCTAATTTATGACAAGAACATCATGGCCGCATTTACATTATTATTAAAGGATGATGTTGATGGTGTTGATGGTGTTGGTCATAAAGGGCGAGCACTCAGCTGTGACTGTCAGTGTTGCGAGGATGAAGCCTGACGTGTGTCTGTCTCTCTGCCTGTCTCCCTGTCTCTCTGCCTGTCTCTCTGCCTGTCTCTCTGTCTGCAGAACCTGGTTATGGATTTTAACCTGTTGACGGAGAGTGAAGCCCGCAGCCCAGCGCTGTCGCTCTCCGACTCCGGGACCCCGCAGCACGAGCAGGGATGTAAAGGCCAGGACAACAGCGGTCAGTTACCACCAGAGCGCGTGCAGTGCGCATGCATCTGTACATCTGTCTGGGACTACGCCCGTAGCTTCCCAGTGCACCATGGATTCAACCAAAATGTTCTTTAAAATAATCAAAATAATAACAATCACGGATATATTCTGAGCACGCAGAAACATGCAGATATAGGAATTTATCACGCAATAGAAACGAAAATGAAACATAATAATAGGCTTATGATAATAATTAAAATAATAATAATGATAATAATTCCTATACGTTTTATTATTCTTATTATTAAAATAATCGGGAGTAGCCTGCGTATTTCTGCACAATAGCTTCAATAAATTATGGATGCAAATTGGCTCGAAAACAAACAGCTAGTAATTATTTCCTGCAGCCTATGTCCTCAGTATTTCTGCGAGCCGCGAGGTACCAGAAGACAACCATTCCTGCAATCCACCGATTACTACTCACTTTAGCTCGAGCACAGTTTAATCAGAGCCAATTGATAAAAGGAAAATATGTTATAAACTATGCAGTATTTAGCTTGTAAATGGCTTTGAAAGGAATTAAATGCGATTCGTCGTCCATCAGTCTGCAGGGAGACGATCCTGAATCCAAGCCTCTTTAATTGTACGTCAGTTTCTCTGAAGCTGGTGATGGGCTGTGATAACACAAACTCATTTGTTTCGAAAAAATTAAATGAATTGAAAAACAGCAAACGTTTTTTTTCTCCTGAGAGCATCAGAATCAGAGCGCGGCGGATTGATTTGACTCGGCATACTTTACAATCAAGAACAGAAAATCCAGATTTAATAAACTCGCCTATAGGCTATTTAAATGATCTGTATTTAAGCATCAACAACCCAAACGAATGAATGTTATGAAGTAGCCTAAGCTATTCCATCAGGACACATTTATACCAGGGCTGAAAAACAACCACAACTAATTCTGCTTGGAGAGAATTGGGGATTTGAAACTTTAGCCACACCATAAAAGGTGGTCACTCATGCATATGTATGTCATAAGGTAAATACTGACTGTTGATTGGTGTTATTGAGAACACTTCTACTTTACCGTCTCTCTGCTATATAGAAAACTCCCGTTACATAAACTGACCGTTTTAGCCTGTCCCAGGGATGTAATATGATCACGTGTTATATATGACAAATAATCACCTTTTTGGAACCCTCTCTCTGACTTCACCATACAGCTGTAACATTTGAACCCGCCCATCTATCTCTATATGTATATATGGTGTGTGTGTGTGCGTGTAACCCAATCTAATTGCTAAACTGCGTGTGGATAGAAATCCAGTCCTAACAAACTGTCAAACACAAACTATTTTGGAAAGAAATGTGGTGTAAAATGCTTTGGTGTGTGTGCAGAAGTCTTCTTAGGGAGCACTTGTGTAGCTCAAGAATTTAGTCTCAAGTGAAACTCATTTGCTGTCAGTTCTCTAATGGAAACTTTTTATAGGGCCTAAATGTCAAATTGAATATATGAAAAAAGGCCCAACCGGTGTATGTTAGCAACAGGAAAGAGGAAGAGTCTCACTGACAGATACAGTACCTCAGTTTGCATTTCAGGAAAATCTGGTGTTAACATATAATTATTATAAATAATGCAATTATTATTTTTTATACTTCTCTGTAAATCTAAATGTAACTTACATGTTTTATTAATCACATTTAAAAAAAATTTTTTACAATAAAAGCTTCAAACATTGTTGAATTTCTGTACTGTTTAATTAACCACTATGATTTAATTTAAATAAAGAAATGTTCCTGCTTTGCAATAAAATATGATGACATAATCATCTAATAATATAATTAAACATTGTGTAATTAAAAACCTACATATGGTGGATATTTGATAAGCTAATAGCTGTATTTTGAGACTTATGATGAAAAACTAAAGGGTCCAGCATACTGTATCTCAACATAAATGTATAAGTGGCATAGTAGGAAATAATATGTACAAATTTAAGTTTATTTGTACTGATTGCAAAATGACTATATGAATATAGAGAACAATATTGAGGGAACACTAGTCCTGAATGGAATTTATTTTTAAAGATTAGCGTTACAAATACATTTCTTACAGTTTATTGTTGGGTTTTGTTCTCCTTTATAATGAACACAAAATACAACCTTAAATCTGGACTGTGTTATACTGAAGAACAACACGGCTGCTACGCCTTGCACGCCGAGCTGACGCCCATGCCACAGGCACGGACTATCTCACCCTATGACTGCCTGACCTGACTGAGGCTCTTTATAATAAGCTTTCTCTCTGAAAACAGGTGCAGCTCCTGTACAAACTGACTTTGATTTTACCCTTGAGACCAAGTTTGGCAGACTGCTTTTAAAAGCTCTGACCTGGACAAAATATGTATGTGATAGTCCATATGTAGCCTTTCAGTCATGACAGCTTTTTATTTCTGTGAATAAATTCCCAATTTTGCTGTTTTCCAGATGTTGAAAAGTGATTTTGTTAAAAGCCTCTTGTAGTTGTTTTCCAGATTAAAGCTCTGTGAGAAGCTGACCTGGAACGGCTCTGTCTTGTCAGCACATTATCAGTCAGGTTGCTCCTATTGTTGGTCAGCACGCTGCTCTAAAAAAGGCTACCCTTTCCTCAGTATTGTGTTTTAGACTTTGGCCTTAAGTGACAGCTTACCCAGTGTCAGTTTACTGCCAGATAACAGCCTCGGCCGGGCCCTTATTGGTTTTGCCGGCGGCCCTGTGGAGCCTCTTTTTAAACCCCGCTGATCATTTCGAACAGCTCCGAGAGCTAAGCCCTCGCCAAACACAGCCCAACTTGCCCCAGTCACAAAAGCCTGATCCGCAGGATTAGCTGGCCAACTAATTTCACTTCTTTCTGTGAGGTCCTCAAATTGTGTGAGTCAGATCTGGCAGAGAGAAGCCCTGGCAGACATAACATGGATGTGTGGTCCTTTAAACTCACTGCGCTGGGGGCCAAATGCAATCACTCACGTCTCCTACACATCTTTGAACTAATGCAGTGTTTGTAATCATTCTCTCTTGGCATTGTCACCCCCGTGCTTGTCATTTTCCAGGTGTCAGAATAACAGATACAGATGTGTTGACTGTCCCTGTAGTTAGTTCACTGTTAGTCACTCGGGATAAGAGCATCTGATAAATTACCTGTAATAGTAATAATGTAATATATACTTTTTTCCCCCCCCCCATGTACTACTGGTAACGTTTGATTTTACAGGTCCCATCGTATCCTAATAATTCACTACTGACATGTAACTACAATTTCTTCATTAATTTGGAAGGACTATGACATCTGGTACTATTAATAGGGAAACTGGATACGGTGTTGGTAAATGATCATTTAATCAACTCCAATTAATTTCAAACCTAGCTACACGGTCTTTTATTTTTACGTACTTTAAAGCACAGCAGGTCATCTGAAAATCCAAGGTCAGAGTATAGAGTTCTCCAGTTGTATAAGGAAATATTTATTATTGTAAATGATGATATATTGAATTGATGCCTTTTCCAGTTCTTTCTAGCAAAAAACCTCCACAACAAAAATTCTAAACTCCACCCAACATTATATTTTCGATTTTCAGCACAGGGTAGAGCAACTAAAGTACATCTAAATACAAATACTGCTGTTTAGTAAAAAAGTTGAGGCACATGCTAGTACTTAAATTTGATGCTGCTTTATAGGATCTAAATACTTCTTCCCCCCTGTATCTATACAGTTTGTAACAACTGTATCGAGTCCTTAAAATCTCAATTAAATGATTGTGCAAATGCAAAAGTTTATTGCTTTGAACAATGTTTTTTCTATAATTACTACTACAGTACATGCTGTAGTCCTTTCACAAAAAAATGATGGTAAAATAAAGTGTTACTGTACTTTTACTGTATTGTACCTTGCATGTGGGAAAAATACAAAAGATGTTACTTTTTTAGTTTTAAGAAGATATTTCTGTTGACACCCCTTTGTGTACAGTGTAACCGTGGTACAAAAAGAAAAACGTTTTTTAAAACTTAAAGTTATAATCACAGTTGTGGTTAACTGGGGTGAGCTGGACAGGACAGGACACAGCTCAGGACAAATTTAGTTTTCTAACCTTTTTGAAATTCCATTTATACTGTGCGTACATGTACTACTAATAAATAAATGTTTGCTTAAAGTTATATACATATAAGTGTAAGGGTCAATAGTAATGACAAGTACCTTAAAAACAATGATAATAACCCTCTTGCTGTATTGTAATGTTTTACTTTGTTGAAATGTATACCTTTATAATTATTGATTTGTATATTCCCTCAAGATTGCAATTCATATAATTCCATTTACAGTTTCTTCTGCACATCCTCATTATTCTCACAACACTATGTCAAATATTACACTTCAGTGTACGCATTTCTACAATTTTTAAGACTTTTACAATCTTTAAATGACTCAGTGATGCATTTTTTTTCATGTCATGTTATTTTGTCCACTCTCATCTATCTTCCTACCTAGTTAAGTCAAGTTTATTTATATAGCCCAATATCACAAATTATACATTAGTCTCAGGTGGCTTTACAGACTGTACAGGATACAACCCACTCTGTCCTTAGACCCTCGCACCGCTCAAGGAATATGCACCTCCCAGTGTCCTTATGAAATTATTTTTCTCTCTGTGTGTCTGCAGACACAGAGAAATCCCACCAGAACCAGCTGGATGAGTCCAGTGCTGAGGACGGCTCTCTGAAGAAGAAGCAGCGGCGGCAGAGGACTCACTTCACAAGCCAGCAGCTCCAAGAGCTGGAGGCCACCTTTCAGAGAAACCGCTACCCGGACATGAGCACCAGAGAGGAGATCGCAGTGTGGACCAACCTCACTGAGGCACGGGTCAGGGTAAGTACAAACACTCTGGAACAGAGAACTTGAGCCCTGAAAAAGCACAGCCCTCTCATTCATTTGAATGAAGTCCCCTGGTGCAGCTGGGGTGCCAACAAAGAGAGCAAAACAACGCAGGGTTGTCCGACAGCTGGTATAGTTACCTAGTGAGTCTGTGTGTGTCATCACAGCAAAATGTGCTTCTGGAGACTCCTACTGTAGCAGGAACTACCACAGAGGACGTTTTGCGTACTTTACCAGGTGTCTGTCTGTCTGTCTGTCTGTCTGTCTGTCTGTCTGTCTGTCTGTCTGTCTGTCTGTCTGTCTGTCTGT
>CALSCE010010643.1:616857-640844 GCA_943593645.1 Bovichtus variegatus
ACACACACACACACACACACACACACACACACACACACACACACCCCAGATTTGGAACTTTCATTTACAGATTCTAAATCTGAAGAAATTATTCCAACTACATTATTTACATAGAATATAACATAATAATCTTAACAAAAAAAAAAGCCCACCCAGCTATTTTCCAGAGTTTTCAGTTACAAATCACAGTCTTTATCTGCGAATGGAAAAGTAAAAGTGAGTGAGAGGATCCTGAGTTCAGATCGTTTTGTAAAAACAAATAGGTTGTAGTGAACAGGAACAGTACAGAAAATAATAAAATAAGATGACATGGCATTCATGAACAACTGTGGAAGTTAAACAGATTAACAGATCATAATTACACACTGTTCTCTCTAGGAGACCTTCTAAGAAATGATTAAATGACAGGCCCATCAAATAAACACTTACCCAACATGAAAGTCTTCTCCACCTTTCTTCTGGCTGAGAATGACTAAATACTGTAAAAGTACTTAAATCAACAAATTGGAAGTTTTAACTTCATAATGCAAACTCCCTCAAGGTACATTTGCATAACATAGAGTAAATGACCGGAGTGTCCTCAGTGGCAGCTATGGTCCTGCTGACATGCTACCACAACAATACAATACAATACAAACCCAGAGAGACTGAATCTTAGAGCCTGAACAAAGAATCAGAGAGGCCTGACACAAATCTGCTGCTAATAATACAGCACATCTTATCTGTTGGGAAACCTGTGTTCCAAATCCAAACACTTTCTAAGCAGGTTTTGAGTCTATAGTGTGTTCACACTGGTAAAGTGACAACATTCAGACACATTCAGTCTGTGTAGTAAAAGACACTCCCAGACGGTACTCACAGGTGCAGTAAGTTAACATGATTGCAAATGGTGCTGAGATACGATTGTTGTTGTTTTTTTAATTACCACTGGTCTCCTAAAGACTACATATTGCAATTAGGTATGTCGATTTCTTGTAAACTAGCACAACGGCACATTATAAATAGTATATAGTGTACAAGTAATATGTAGAATGGCAAGGATAATGTGCTCCAATACACTGAGGCCACACTCATAATAAATCATTAAAAATATATATATTTGACAGAGTTTGAATTGCACATAGTTAAAACAAAGCTGCTTTTATTATTTAAATATTTATTATTTATTATTTCCATAAGTTTGCAGTGTGAGGACAAAAGGTCTAACAATATTGATATACGCTTATAGAGGCGTCTCATCAAAATGTCTCATCAAAATTCAGTTAAGGGCATTCAAGAACATCAGCGTGGGAATGATCTTGGATATGACATGGAAGATCTGAATAATGAGAAAAGGCCAACCACATCTATTGGCCATTTGATATTTTAATCAAGAAATTACAGCTCCAGTTTTCAGGTTCTAGATTGAATGTAACACTACTTAATTAGACACAGAGTAGCAATGTATCAAATACGCCCTCAGTGAGAGAGAGACCCTTTTCAAACTGTAAAACAGGCAGTGAGGAGCTCTTTTAAATCAACTTGCTGATCCGGCAGCAGCTCTTCTCCTGGTGGACCAGACACAAACCTATTTTGTGAAGTGAGGTGAAGCGGTCACAGTATGTGCTCCTCACTGCCACACCACACTAAAGAATCAATATTACACCAGAGGGGAGATGTGTGCCGGTCCCTGATGTTTACACAGTGCTAAACTACAGCAAGCGAGAAGAGAGCACAGGCCGTGGTCTGGAAAAAATAAAAGTAAATAAAAAAATATAGAGGCATATGAAGTTCTAACGATTACCTCAGAGAATACAGAGGAGAAAACAGATGGAGGAATTAGAGGGGGAAATATGTGAAGATACATGCTTCTATAGGACACCAGGTCACACACACACACTCTTTAGATTATAACAAGTGTGACATCCTGTCATTTTTTTTGAAAACATGATACATGCAAATGTAAAAAAAAACAAAAAAACCCCACAAATATACATATAAGGACATACTCTAAAAGCTATAAGCAAGGTAATCATGAATGTAAGGGTGCATACAATATCCAACATCATATGTGAACCATTAAGGCTTAATAAATGTTAACGTCCTCTCTAAAATGACATGCTGATTAAAAGTCTATAAAATTTCCTAAATATAGACATAGCCACTTTGAGGTGCACACAATTGTAAATGTTGAGACAACATTATGTGCATTCCAATTGTCTGTAACGGTACGACCAGTACACACGGAGAGAGCGACTCAGAGACAGAACGATGATGATAATATACTTTACTGGGTAACGTAGATACACTGATATACAGCAGGACATACAGAACATGCAGGGGAAGTCCGAGGATAGAGTCGGGTCACAGAAACAAGGTCGATGCACAGGTAGGTCCTCAGCGTAGTGGCAAAACAGGTAGGGATCAGGCGAAGACGGAGTCAGGTCACGGAAACAGGATCGAGGAAACCGGGGAAATCAGGAACAACACTGGAACTCTCGACAAATGAACAAAGACAAACTGGCAACCAGGGCCAAACACACAGACTATATACACCAGGAAGTGGGAGGGGATAACGAGACACAGGTGGAGACACTAATGAACAGAGTGGAGACACTAACGAACAGAGTGGAGACAGCTGGGGACCGGAAGTAGAAACAGACATGAGAGGGAACGTGCAGTTAACTAAATAAAACAGTAAGTACAAACAACACAACACGTGGAAAGTGGGGTGCACCTTCATGGGCCGTGGCAGCTGCAGTCTCACTGCCACGGGGTTAATGACCCTGGACACCGGAAACGGGCCAACAAAACGTTGAGCCAATTTACCCACCCGCAGAGGAAGGTCCTTGGTGAACAACCACACCTTTTGCCCCGGAACATACGTAGGTGCAGGGACCCTCCTCCCATCGGAGACGGAGCTGCGGAGGAGAGTCTACCTAGCCCGACTCCACATCCGGTGACAACGGCGAACCATAGCCTGGGCTGAGGGCACACTGGACTCTGCCTCCTGGTCCGGAAACAGCGGAGGTTGGTAACCATATGCACACTGGAAGGGAGACAAACCGGAAGAGGAGACAGGTAGAGTATTGTGAGCATGCTCTACCCATATTAGGTGTTTATTCCAGGTTGTTGGGTTCTGGGAGATGAGACACCGTAGGCACGTCTCCAGCTCCTGATTCATCCTCTCTGACTGTCCGTTCGACTGGGGGTGATAACCCGAAGTCAGACTGACCTTGGCCCCCAATAGCTCACAAAACTCCTTCCAGAACCGAGAAACAAATTGTGGACCTCGATCAGACACAATATCCTTCGGGAACCCATGTATCCGGAATATCTGAGAGAGAACCACCTACGCCATGTCTCTTTAGCCGACGGAAGTTTAGGTAGCGAAATGAAATGTGCCATCTTGTTGAACCTTTCAACCACCATCAGGTAGATTGGCCCTCCGACATGGGCAGTCCGGTGACGAAATCCATAGAGATCTCTGCCCAAGGACGATGTGGCACTTGTAATGGGCATGGTAGGCCCAACAGCGGTTGACGCATACTGGACAGGCAGCCACGTACTCCTTCACCATCCTCTCCATGGAAGGCCACCAGAAGCGTTGCCGGATGATTGCAGCTCCAGGATGGCAGGAAACAAGGGAAGTGTGAGCCCAGTGGATCACCTGTGGACACAAATGCTCTGGAACAAACAAATGGTTATTGGGAACCCCCTCGGGAACTTGAATATCTCTGATGGCCCTTCTTACTTCCTCCTCAATTCCCCAGGTTACTGCTCCTATCACCCGAGAAGGAGGCAGTACGAATGACGGAGGTCTGGGGTTGGGGTCGGGGTGAAAAAGGTGGGACAATGCATCAGCCTTAATGTTCTTAGACCCCGGCCGATAGGTCAGGGTAAAGTTGAACAGAGTAAAAAACAAGGCCCAACGGGCCTGCCGGGAATTCAGTCGTTTAGCTGACTGAATGCATTGTAAGTTCTTGTGGTCAGTAAGAACCAGGAACGGCTGCTCTGCTGCTTCCAGCCAGTGTCGCCACTCCTCAAGCGCCACCTTGATGGCGAGTAGCTCCCCATTGCCAACATTGTAGTTCCTCTCTGCTGGTGATAGTTTTTTGGACAAAAATGCACAAGGGTGCAGTTTGTTGTCCAAACCGAAACGTTGGGAAAGGACCGCCTCCAGTCCTATATCCGAAGAGTCAACCTCCACCAGGAACTGTCGCTGAGGGACAGGTAGGATCAGGATGGGAGCTGAGGCGAAACTCCTCCAAGTCGTTGAAACGCCCTCTCAGCCCCCTTGTTCCAACAGAAATGGACGGATGGGGACGTTAGGGCATGTAGGGGTGCAGAGATAGTGCTGTAGTTCCTTATGAACCTGCGATAAAAGTTTGAGAACCCCAAAAACCTTTGGACCAGTTTTCGACTAGTGGGGACAGGCCACTGAGTGACCGTACTAACTTTCGCCTCATCCATCTGGATACTGTCCTACGCAATGATGAAGCCCAAGAAAGAGACAGTCTTGACATGAAAATCACACTTCTCAGCTTTCACGAACAGCAGATTTTCGAGTAGTCTCTGTAGTACCTGGCTGATGTGTCAAATATGAGTCTTCTCATCTGGTGAAAAAATTTGAATGTCGTCCAGGTATACAAAAACAAAACGGTTGAGCATGTCCCGAAGGACGTCATTAACAAGGGACCGGAAAACCGCTGGAGCGTTAGTTAGCCCAAAAGGCATGACCAGATACTCGTAGTGCCCACTGGGGGTATTGAATGCTGTGTTCCATTCGTCCCCCTCCCTTATCCTCACCAAATGATAAGTGTTACGCAAGTCAAGCTTGGTGAATATCTTGGCCCCCTGTAACAGTTCAAATGCCAAAGAAATGAGTGGGAGGGGATACCGATTCTGTACCGTGATCTTATTTAAGCCGCGATAATCAATGCAAGGTCGCAGGGTCTTATCCTTCTTCTCCACAAAAAAAGAACCCCGCTCCAGCGGGTGAAGAACGAATTATCCCAGCCTCCAAAGCTCCCTCAATGCATTCCCTCATATTCTCCCTTTCAGGAGCGGACATGGAATACAAATGACCCTTGGGGGGTGTAGCCCCTGGAAGGAGGTCGACCGGGCAATCGTACTCACGATGAGGAGTAGCCCGAGTTTTATTGAAGACCTCCTTTTTTGCCAAGTAACATGCCGGAACCTTGGCCAAATCCGTAAAGTCCCTCTCCAGGCTCTCCCTGGCCCCCCTATCTAAAGAGGTAATCCTCAGATCACGCTTCATACTGGTCGGAAAACACGTGGTGGGACACGTCTGGTGCCATCCCAGTATCTCTCTGCTGGCCCAGTCTATATGCGGGTTGTGCTGGACGAGCCATGGAAACCCCAGAATTAGCGAATGTGAAGGAGAGTGAAACACATGGAAACTCATCTCCAAATGTCCATCCGCCATGACCAACTGAACCGGGTGAGTGATGTGGGAGACCAGACACGGTAGTCTGTCATCCAGAGCCCTGGCTTCCAACACCTCGGGTAGTGGGTGTAAGCTCAAACCAGTCTCCTCGCCACTCCCTCATCCATAAAACTCGTCCGCCCCAGAGTCGATGAGTGCAGGATGAAGAATGGATTGACATGAGATGAGTCTGGCAGGTGTCAAAGTGCGAGAGGGTCTTACCTTGTTTGTTATTCGGCTCACCAGTGCCCTCTTTACTGGTGAGCCTTGTCTTTTAGTGGACATCCAGCCACGTAATGTCCCAACTCAGCACAATAGATGCAGCGACCCTCCATCCGGCATTGTCTCTCTGCCGGAGACAGCCTGGTGAGTCCCATCTGCAGCCGCTCTTCTGGTTCGGTTTCTGCCGTTCCATAGGATGGGCTCAGTGTCTGTGGTCTCACCGAACCGTGGACGATACTTTGACGGCAAACTAATCGTCCGTCGTCTCTGCAAGCTACGGCTGCCAACAGTCTCTGTTCTTGTTCTCTCTCACGGAGTCTGTTGTCGATCTGGATGGACATGGTGATAAGAGAATCCAAGTCTGTGGGTAATTCCAGAGGCGCTAGCAGGTCCTTGATGCGGTCCGACAATCCACCTCTGAAGGTGTCGAATAGTGCTCGCTCATTCCAACCGCTGTCGGCTGCCAATGTCCGAAACTCAACAGCGTAATCAGAAGCCTGGCGGTTACCTTGGTGAAGACTCGTGAGTGTGTGGGCCACCTCTCGACTGGAGCTGTCTGATCAAAATTCTCTCTTAAAGTCTCTGTGAAGGTTCTCAAAGACTGGCAAATGGGTGCCTCTCTGGCCCATTACGCCATCGCCCACGCTTCAGCCCGTCCAGATAGGTACGAGATTCCGTACGCCACCTTCGACTGCTCTGTCGGGAAAGAAGCGGCTTGGAGTTCGAAATGCACACAGTCACACTGCATTAGAAACGGTCTGCAATTCTCCGTATCTCCGGAAAAACGTTCAGGCCGGGAGAGGTGAATCATTGGGTGAGTATAACTCGGAATGACGACTGGGGCGGCTGTTGCTGCTAGCTGACCCGTAGTGTTAGGGTCCCTTGGGGTAGTAGTCGAAGGAAGTAATGCCTGGAGGTGTGTCCCCAACTGTTGGAACTGTTGGGTCAGCTGGTCCACCTGGCGACTGGTAGTACCCTGGAACACCATCTGACCGTCCGTCAGGGATCTAACTCCTACACACACAGCTGACAGCTGTTCCTTCAGAGCTTGGAGGCGAGCGCCCTGTGCGCAGATCGCCGAACGGTCTCCGAGTTGGCTGAGTCCATGTTATTGGGCAGTTCGTACTGTAACGGTACGACCAGTACACACGGAGAGAGAGACTCAAATAGCACGACTCAGAGACAGAACAATGATGATAATATACTTTACTTGGTAAAGTAGATACACTGATATACAGCAGGACATACAGAACATGCAGGGGGAAGTCAGAGGACAGAATCGGGTCACAGAAACAAGGTCGATGCACAGGTAGGTCCTCAGTGTAGCGGCAAAACAGGTAGGGATCAGGCGAAGACGGAGTCAGGTCACGGAAACAGGATCGAGGATCGAGGGAACCGGGGAATCAGGAACTCTAGAAACTGGAACAACGCTGGAACTCTCAACATATATGAATGAAGACAAACTGGCAACCAGGGACAAACAACACACAGACTATATACACCAGGAGGTGGGAGGGGATAACAAGACACAGGTGGAGACACTAATGAACAGAGTGGAGACACTAACGAACAGAGTGGAGACAGCTGGGGACCGGAAGTAGAAACAACAGACACGAGAGGGAACATGCAGTTAACAAAATAAAACAGGAAGTACAAACACAACACAAAACATCTAACGAACGGGACGGGACCTGATATTGTCTAATTGTTTCCAGCATTAAATGTAAGATTCTGGGTATGGATATAGGTAAAATTCCAAAAAAAAGCATACCATAGAAGCATGGTATTAAGGTAAATTAGATGATCAAATTATTTATTAAATATTTATATATGTACCTTTTACAGACCTATTACAGTTAACACTCAACTGTAAAGGCTCAAATACAAAATATACTTTAATAATCAATAAAAGGGCAATATCGGCCCATAATATGTATCTGCGACCAGGATAGTTAGTCTAACACTAATTTTTATAAAATTATTTTTCTCATATTTAAGGACTACACTGGCATTATTCTTTTTCTTTTTTTAAATTGCCATCAAGAAATCTAAGAAGTTAAAACCATGGACTGTATAAAATAAGGATGTGCTCTCTGTGATGTCACCCATAGGGTTTCTGAAGTGCTGTTGTGAGGTTCAGGGTGGGGGACCAGTTGGGTTCAGTATCTTGCCCAAGGACACTTTGACATGCTGACTGCAGAGGCTGGGGATTGAACCACTGACTCTCTGACTGGTGGATGACATCCACCTCCTGAGTCACAGCCTATGTATAACTTAAACCTCAATATAATT
This sequence comes from Bovichtus variegatus, assembly GCA_943593645.1. Classification (NCBI taxonomy): domain Eukaryota; kingdom Metazoa; phylum Chordata; class Actinopteri; order Perciformes; family Bovichtidae; genus Bovichtus; species Bovichtus variegatus. The sequence goes on from CALSCE010010643.1 coordinate 624,800, forward strand.
TAAACGGGTGAGTTATATATAAATTCACCCATGTGTACAGTTTTCATGAGGAGGGAAATTAGCAAAACCGTTTTTGTTCCAGACTGCAAACCTGTTTATTTCTGCTGTAAAGTTGGACATGTCGGGATTGATTCATCTTTGGAGGCAGCCTCAAGTGGCCATTGAATGAACTGCAGTTTTTGACCTCTCCATATTGGCTTCATTTTTCAGGCCGCCGCTTGGTTAATACACAATTTGTGCTTGAGTCAGTACCAAAAGTACAATGGGAGCCAGAACCTTCAGCTATCAAGCTCCTCTACTGTGGAACCAGCTCCCAGTGTGTGTTCGGGAGGCAGACACCCTCTCCACATTTAAGCAGGCTAAAAACTCTCCTCTTTGATAAAGCTTATAGTTAGGGCTGGCTCAGGCTTGCCTTGGACCAGCCCCTAGTTATGCTGCTAAAGGCCTAGACTCTCCTCTTCCTCTCCCTATCCCTCTCTCCTCCTCTCCCTCTCTATCTCTATGTACTCATCTTCCATAAATGCATTTTACTAACTCATCATCTGTGGCATCATCCAAAGAGTTTTTGTGTCTCTCGCCTGGCAGGTTTTATCTGGATCATAAATCATGGGTGTGCATGTTGCCCTTATGCCCACGTTATCATTTTTGGCGGCACCTGGAATCTTTTTTACATCCCCCTGGATCCATCTTTTTAATATACGATCACATCATCATATCTGTTACATAGATTGTCTATGTTGTATTTTTAACTATGTTGTTTACTCTGTACACACGTCATCTGTTGCACGTCTGTCCGTCCTGGGAGAGGGATCCTACTCAGTCTCTCCCTGAGGTTTCTTCCGTTTTTCTCCTTTAATTGTGGGGTTTCTTTTGGGGAGTTCTTCCTTGTGCGGTGCGAGGGTCTAAGGACAGAGGGGGTCGTATGCTGTAAAGATTGTATAGCCCCCTGAGAAAAATGTGTGATGATATTGGGCTATATAAATAAACTTGGATTGATTTATTGCTTTCTGGGAGAAGGACAGTGCAGCTCCCCCTAAAATTAAACCTTGATGGTTTTACATTTCTGTTTCTGAATGGACTGAACAATGAAGTGAGCTTTAGAGAGGGGCTTTGGACAAAGCCAAGCTAGCTGTTTCCCACTGCTTCCAGTCTTTATGCTAAGCTAGGCTAACCACCTCCTGACACGAGATTCTCAGTCTTGGAAAACAAAGTGAATAAGCATATTTCCGTATGGTCTACAGCAGAATTATAAAACTATCTACTTGAGATAGAAGCACCAACAATCCTGCAACAAACATTGTGTAACACTTTCTATGAAGACATCATCTATAGTGCATTATAAGATCATTCATGGTGAATTATAATGCTTTATGACTTCACTCATAAACACACAATGCTTTCTGGTGCATGATATCAGCAGTCATAAAACATTGTAACATGTGACTTATGATGAATTATAAGTGTTTTATGGATGCTCTTTACTAGTTATAAACTGGAGGCTGACTAATGTGGCTTATAATACATCATCATTACCTATACTCATTCTGTTACGCGTTCGTTGATTTCGAATGAGGAGACTTGACTACGAGTAGATCTGCAACTCAGTTTATTGAAACCTGTTGAATGACAGCTTGGCCAAGGACTCCAAGTGTATCAGGAAGTCATAGTCAGCGGATTGCTGTTACTCTATAACCACCATCCACAGCTTGAGAGCCCCGAGCTTCCGTTGCAGATACAATTCATACAGTGGTAGGCGTGGCCTCTTATTATCTCATTACTATGCCAGGAAGTCTGTGGTTTAGACTTAGCTTCCTTAGTTGGTGCACAAGCTTTGTCCAAAGCCTCTTGGCAACACGATCATCCAATCAACGACGACTCCTTGGGTGCTATTACACGTGGCAGGCTACGTTTGCCCAACTCTTCTACAATCGGTAGCTGACCTTCACCTAACTCCTTTCTGCGTAACCTACCTTATCTGCTCTCTGGGTGTTTTTCTGTTATCGGCCTTCTCTGCTTAGGCGTCACTCTGTGATGCACCCATCCACTCATTTTATAGTTATAGCAGCTAAATCCTTCAACACTTGACTAAGGGTTACATGTATCTTATCCATCAGAGCCTAATAGCTATCTGGGATAAGTGATTGTCTTCCTTGTCTCAGTGTACATTTCATATGTGCGTATTTAGCTTAATCACATTGGTTATATTTATTCATCACACAGTTACATTCAAGCGTCAAGGCAGCAAGGTATACATTTAATTTCTAACAATTCATAGGAAGTGTTACCAACATTTTTTCATGTCGTACCCAGCAACATCTAATCAGCATTACACATAAAGGTGATGGCCCATTTTTTCTACTTAAATTAAGCCCCAACAAGGTTTAATCTCTGCAGGTACAATAATATGGATGTTGAAGTGATTTAACTCAAAACTGATGAAGCAGGATTGTCTTTGTTAAATCTAATATGTAAATGAGGATTATGATGATGTGTGTATTCCTATTCACAAGGGTCAGTTCAGAGGCTAATTTCTGCTGACCTTTGCCCATTTATCTGATAGTTGCATAAAGTAAAATTTGAGAAAGTACATTTTATTTTCATTTCATTATTCCTCAATGATACGGTAGATTATTGCCTCAGAGGAGGCGAACTAAATGAAAGCGAGGAATGTGATGAATATAATTAGGACTCCGGCAGAAAACACCTTCATGGTAATTACTGTTGAAAATACAGAGTAATTCAGCGGACTCGTATTACTGTTTGTTCCAGGTAGAGGATTAGAAAAGAAATTGAACTGGCTGATACAAGCTTTTCAAAGTTATTAACTAAACAAAATGACTTTTGGTGATACTTTTTATGAGCTGTTTGTTCAACCTATTTAAAGTAGGATAAATCTCAGGAGTTAATTGCGAGCACTGATTTTGGAAAAAGTTGCTTAGATTTGAAGAAAAGATGAACCAATGAATCTTTTTGCCACATGATTAATGGATTTTTTTTATATAGCCGTGGTCAAGAAGAAACCTCCATCATGTTAAAAGAGGACAGTGTGACCAGGGCACATACGGTAACCAAATGAAAAGTTCTGATACATAAATCTGTTTCCATTCTTTACTTTTTCTAATCTTTGCTTTTTGGGGGTATTTTGGATTTGACCTTTATTAGGTCTATAACATGACAAGGACCCAAACTAGATACTGTTTTTTTTGTAAGGGGTCACAAGCCAAAATGTTGGCAAACACTGGTCTAATCACATGTTTATGACATATTTTAATGTAATATCTGCAAAGTATCCAGTTACCATAGATGTCTACAATATTTCCCTCTGATTCTGAAATGTGGTAGAATAGAAGTATCAAGTAACATCAGATGACAAGTAACTCAAAATTGTGAAGTACAGTACCGTACATATAGATGTACTTGGCTGCCAGTGTAAAGACCTGAAAACTGGAGTGATGTGATCCACTTCCTGGGTGTTAGTGAGAACTTGAGCAGCAGCGTTCAGAATCAGCTGCAGCTGTCTAATGGATTTTTTAGTGAGACCTGTAAAGACACCGTTACAGTAATCGAGTCTACTGTAAGTCAAGTTTTTCCAAATCGTGCTGAGACATAAATCCTTTAATCCTTAATATATTCCTAAAGGTTCAATGTGTAATCCCTGTGTAATGCCTGTCAGTCTGTCAGCAGGGCAAGAATACACAGAATTCGACCAAACTGCTGAAACTGATCTCCAGTCAGAAAACTCTGCTGTTTTATAATCTTAACATGGGGCTGATCCATCTGTGTTTGGTGAGCACTGATGTTAACCGGGGCTCTAGTCTGTGTAACGTTACATTAGTTTGTTTATTGGACTAAATCCAAAGAGGCAGAAACTAGAAAACGAGCCACCTCTGTTGGACGGAGCCTCCTCGGCTACAAGTCGCTCCTGATCACCTCTGGAGGAACAAGTGGTATTACACACTGGACGGAGCAGCTAGCTGTTAGCATGCTAACTTCAGTAGATATATCTGCAACACAACACACAGACGTGTTTGATATAATCTCAACACTGTTACCTCTTCACACTCTGTTCATAATGTTATTTCATTGTTTTAATGTTTTAAGTTTAAATTCTGGCATATCGTACATATAGAACATTTAAGGTTATAGTAGGCTGCCTTTGTAATTGTCTTAATTCAGCTGTTGATATTCCAGGACAACTCCTATATTTCTGGTCTTGTCCGTGGTTTTTAACATTGCCGATTTTGGATGCTAAAATGGAGCCAGGATTGTGTGGCTCCATTTTAGCATCCCACAGCCAAAGCCTACTGCAGCATTATACACCGCTAACAGGTTATGATTGCTCTGCTCGATATTTATTGAGAAGGACATCGCATCGTTTTTGTATATTTGCTGAGCAACCGTACCTTTAGAAAATTTAATTCAAAGTCACAATGACATTTGCAATAGGTTTTACAAAAAAATCAGTTTTGGAACATAATCCATTTAAATAGAAAGGTATACTAAATCTTAAAAAAATATGGATTCTAATTTAGCCTATAACAAATACCATTTCCAACAAGCCCAAGACCTTTGCGGTTTAAATTTCCCCAGGTTAAAAGACTAAGGTTTATCAAGCAGCCATGGCCAGTCCAGAGATAGCTGTAACAACAGGGGGGTCGTTTTTAGACGGCAAAGATAACAACTAAAATGTTGGTAAAATAACATTAGAAAAGAGCATAGATCGATGTACTGTAGTTCTCATGAATATCGTTACATTTTGTTTTAATTGTTGTTTTTTCGTCTCTTTTTGTCTATTTTACTGAAGCACGTATGGCATATGATAGAGATACACTCAGCAACATCGGAGAAGGAAGCGTGGTAATTGGATTTAGTGCAGCTGACTTTGAGACGATCATTAGCCATGGCCTCTTCCGAACATCCAGCCAGTGAGCCAGACCTGCGGGCCAAACGCCAGAGGGAGAGGGAAGAGAGCCGAGAGGGGAGCTAAGCTAACCCATCTAGGACCTATATATAAGGCTATTTCATTGCCCAGCCTGCCCCTAACCCAGCAACAGGACTGTGTGGCTCCATCGTGGCATCCCGGGTCAAGCTGTTGCTCTTGGCGGGCGGACCGCTGGACAGAGCGCAGGACTCCAGGGAGACGAGAAGAAAAAAATAAATGAATTGTTGATTAGTGAGAAACCAACAAAGAAATCTCAAAACTAAATCACAAAATGATCTTACACCCTCAGTTTGATGTCATAGTTTTTCTTTAGGATGCCTTCTGTGGTTCAGGTTTTGGTAAGGTACAAGACCAAAAACGACTTGGTTAGGAAAATATCTTGGTTTGGGCTTTAAATGATACTTGGTTAAATAAATCAAAATCTTAACTCAAAGTTAAGACTCAAGATCACTTGTTCATGGCATGACTTGCTTGTCATGGTTGAAAAAAGAACTACTTGATAATGACATGTTGGTCAGACTCCACACAAGCATATATCAATATTGTTAGATGAATGATTAATATTAGGATATGACATTGGACCTTGTCAAAAGAAGTGTTGGTAAGTGTTGGAAACAAACAGTGGTCTCCAGTGGCAAAGTCACTCATAGTAGTAGTAGTAGATAGTCTGGAAACCAACTTAATGGGAGCTGGAGTCATTTTAAATGCTATGGAATTGATCACTGTTTAACTTAGTTAAGGCCACAAATAGTTACAATTTTAAAATAAAGAACCGTAGTAGACTTATAAAAAAAAAAAGAAGCTAAATAAGAGATTGCACAGTGTTAACAGACGCTGGGGCTTCCAACTGCAGTCTAACTGTATTCAAACAAAGCCTTCATCTCACAGCATGTGTGAGCTGCTACACAATGAACCCTTCCCTGCAGCCAACAGCCAGATGTGCCACACCTGTACAGGACCTTGTTTGGGGTTTGATCCCAAACAAAGCTTCAATATTCATAATACTTGCATATGTTCCCCCAATAAAAAACATGACCATAGCCTACATGTGTGCTGACTCAGCAGGATAACAATAAATGAGAAAAGTTGATCTACAGAAGAATAAATATCTGAAAGTTATACAAAATGCCTGAGATCCTTACTACATTATATTCCATTATATTTTTTTTGATTTTGATTTGTCACCTGGCTCCTGAATTTTGTGTTTTCCTTTACATGAATAAAGATATTTCCATTTTCAAAAAGAATCATCAGAATACAGGAAATGAAGTGTTTGAAGCTCACATTTTATAAGTGAAACAGGACCTGGAGTTTTTCAAAAGGTTCTTAAGCTCTGTGCGATTTTATGGATTTGGGGAAATGTATGGTCACACACACACACACACACGCACAAACACACACAGATAATCAGTGACCACACTTTCTATTATTTCTATTGTGTACTTCTTTTCTCCATCTCTCTCCTTTTCACCTTCCCTTATGTCTCTTTCATTCCTTTTCTTCTCTCCCCTCACCTTCCCATCTTTCTCCTCTTCCACTTTCTCTCCCTCCTCCTCCTCCTCCTCCTCCTCCTCCTCCGTGTGCCCTGAAGGCCTGGTTCAGGCTGTGGTCCTGCTCTTCCTCCAACTATAATACATTAGGAGGATTAACATTCCAACAGTAAGCCGCTGCAGTGCAGACCCAACCTACCAAGCTTTTCTGTCCTCTCTCCTAGCCCCTCCAGCTTGTGCTTTCTAGCAAGTAATTTCCCGTTTGCCTTAGAACTCCCCCATCATCCTAATAATGGACTCCAACAATCATGCCACGCAAACAGATTGTCTATTTGTGAGTGTGTACTGCAGGTCTATAGGCGGACACACTGACCGGTTTCTATGTTTACATGTGGGGAAGAATGAATCTTTTCCTTCTGATGAGTTAATTAACTGATATTCAGGATCTATGTTGTCATAACATTTCATAAAAAATTGTAAACGTAAGACAGGTGTTATTCTATATTTTTCTTATTTTCTTAAAATGTCATAAAAACACACAAACCAACAATGTGTTAGAGCGTCTCTCAATACTTTCTGACTTCTCTAGCCTGTCTGTGGCTCTCAGACACAAACCCATTGGTTCCTATATGCAACTAACACGCCTGAAAAATATATATGTTTTTTTTTTTAAATGTCATCCTTTAAAGCTGGTCAATGCATTTTTTCTCAAAGTTACTCAAACAGGAGAGGGAAAGAAAGCATTTGTTGAGGACTATTTTCAGCAGTGGATTAATACACATAAGGTGATTCCTAACCAGAAAGTATGACTTGGTTTATAAAAAGGAGAAACATGAATGCACACATATAATTACAAATTGTTTTGAGGCTGATATTGAGTATATTTATTGTTAAAATATCCAATAAACTACCTGCTATGACAGGCTGCCTGCAGGACATACCCCCCACCTACCAAAGTCAGTTGTAACACCTAAACAAGGGTGTAGCATGAATATCTGGGCCCTGTGCATAACAATCTAACTGGGCTCCTTCACATTTACAAACATCCATTCTGAAAATGACTAAATCAACATTCACACAAATGCCTCTGTAGTATTGGGTCCCTGGCCAGTTAGCTCCACTACGACGCCCCTGCACCTGAACACTTGGTGTTTGGGAGTGTGTAAAAAACTAGTTAGTCAGAATTTAGACAAGTCAAAATGAACAGTTAAATGTAATGAAAAATTGTTGAAATCCAACTTCTGCCACCTCAAGAGGTAAAAGTATAAATGCAAACTTAACCAAACCTACTGAAGGAAAGAAACCAAGCTAACAGCATTCATTCCAGGATCACGATGTATATATTCAATTTTGTATTGAAAAGTTGGATGATTTTGCAAACCCCCAGATTACATTTACTGATTAATGTCTTTTTAATGTGCAGAACCATCATACAGTGTGGTTATGCTTAGAGAAAGATTGTGTTTATAGCCAACTTCCTAGACTTCCTGAACGTTGACATTGGAAGTAAATTGTAAGATACGGAACGGTCCAATATGAGTGGATACTGTGGGACACATTTAATAGAAAAACACCTTGCACATGTATTTCATTAGACAGGTGCGTAGGAGAGGGACGAGTAGTTCAATTAACTCCCACACACTGTCGAACTTGCAAAACCTTTTTTATGTGCGATGTTTCGGTACTAGACGTTCATCAGGCAAATGGTGAAACATCAAACAAAAATTAACCACAGTTTTTGTGAGTATTTGACATCGTGTGTGAAGTTGAGTCAACATAAACTACAGTGTGTGTGTTGAGGTAATAAAGGAACATGTCAGCCAGTGCAACTGTGTGGCTCAGTGAGCACAGAGGAAGAAGATGGATCAGACTTCTATTCACACACAATACTTGTTAGGAGATACATCCTCTGTTGGTTTGGATCTGCTCAAGGGATTTGTTGACAAAAGAAAAATATAGAATATTGCCAGCCTTATCCTTTAATGTTTGATGGATCTATTCAAGTCTCAATTAGGTTATAACAATTTAATTCTATATTTGTCACCTTCACTGAATGTTATAAATCCTATAAATAAATGTGTTTGCATACATTCTTGCATATTCCAATCTATGTCATCTTAAATCCAAACAGTTTGAAAAGAACAGAACAGAAACGTTTTACAAACAGACACAGACTCCCAGCAGCTGTAGCTGCAGCTCTTGTCTAAAACCTATCCCAGACACCTCTAATTGGCCGGTATTTATCCAGGAGCCCAGGAGAGCAGAGTGCACGCAAGGCTGTTTTCACATGGGATTAACCCAGGTCCAAATCCCAGCACACTTCACAGAGAAAACCTCAACACTCTTACTCCATCATCTGGCAAAGATTGGCCCCCGCCGCCTGTTTACCCAATCTGACCACTCTGTGTTTCTGAGCTGCTGGGCTTCTGGCAGGCAATGCTTCACACATTATTTAAAAAAAATATAACATGACTTCAACTTTATTACAAATATCAAGACAGCATGCAGCGTCCTTCAAAAGGCACCTGGAATAGAGACATACATACTGTTTTCTAGTATTTCATTGCTACACTTTCTTTGCTCAGGAGTGTTTTAAATACATTTGGATTGGTTATGGAAGGGGTCATGGTGAAAATACTGATTTGCTCCAAATGTAAAACTGAGGCCTGTTATTTGGACCTTCCATTCACAGCATCTGATATTTCAACTACATAAATCAAAGTTACAAGCTTAGCTTAGCAAAGACTCTGTCTCCCCCTCTCTGCATGTTTGTTCATCAGCTGACTGAGGGTGTTCAGTTAAAGTTTCAAATGGTTCCTTTCTGTGCCGCTGTCATGTCGATGCGACCCCTCTCCACCCCATTCGCTTCCAGTTTTCCTCACAAACAGTCTTCCCAGTTGGCCTTCCAGTGAGCCCATCAGAGGTCCTGCTCCACATCTCATCATCGAGATCTTCAGCCAGGCTCTTCACCCCTTCATTGCCGCCACCAGTGCCTCCATTCCATCAGGGGGTCATTCCTGTACAGCTCATGGCATCACTTAAAATATGACGTGATGATGGGATCTAATCGCAACTCAAGGTCTACTTACTAGATTAGATAGGCTTTCGACTGCATCTCATTGTCTTCAACCTTGGATGGTAATTTGCTCAGTTGGCGTGAAGATGAGTTATCATTATGTCACCTAAGTATGAAATATACTGCATATGGAATATATACATGCATGTTCTAAGTTCAGACATGGATTTTTCAAGGACCAGCCACAATAAGGAATCATATCTTGGCTGCCAAAAGTCATAGAAGTGAAACCGTAAAGCCAGAAAATGTCAATATTGTTGGAATAACATACACAGACCTACTAATTTGAACCTTTAATTTACATAATCTGTTGCCCCAAGAATGGAAATCAAAGTTCCAATAATATACAGGAAATTCTAAAATATAGACATGGATGCTATCTGCCTTGATTTGAGTTTTTTTTAGATGTTATTGCTGCTGTGCTTCGTACATGACCAGGACACACCAGTGACTTCTAGCCCACTAGTATTCAGGTCCCCCGCCCAGCCCCTTACTGTACTGTATGTGTATGTTCTTTCATGTATGCTTTGCTGTAAAACCAATTGCTCTCTGGGGACAGAATAAAGTTGAAGTTGGAACTTCTGAAACTCTACATCAGGGCTCATCAACTACATATGTCTAAGGGACACTATGGGGGCCGAACATTTAAATAAAATTATTAAAATTTGCTCACGTGCTGTTGTTTTTAGGTGATTTTCTTCTTGTTCAGTCACCGCTATTGTGCATGTGACATTTTGTTTTTTAGATAAGAGCATGTGGAAGAAAAAATAAAACGAAGTGTTAAATGAGAGTAATAAGTAGAGAGTAAAATAAACTTGATTTGATGAGAGCTATGAGTTTGTCAGCATTGTTACATGAAGCTACGGCACAACCTGCGTTCCATTTCTAAAAGACAGGAATTTGTTTCGGCTCACCTATCTGAGGCTAAGTGAAGCCAGCACAGCTTTGTAAGTGAGGTAGGCCTGAGTCCTGCGTCAGGTTGTGTAGGATACTCGCTAATAATAAACTGACAGGCGGATTTATAATGTCTTAATGCTGCAAGATTCTTAAATCTTAAAGCTATAATCTGTTACAGTGCATCAAATAGTGAAATGTATGTTTTAATTGACATCATCTCCATGTTGTACAGGGTTGCATCAATATAGGAAGAAAAAAATGCTACATATCCTATATACCTGAATGCATTTTATTTCCTCGTCACCTTTATTGAATTCATTAATATTCTGCTGGTCGGAAGATCGCCACTTGATGATCACTGCTCTTCATGGACAATCAAGCTCATATACTTGGAAGATCCGAGTATAGACATGCAATATGAAAGTGTAGTATCCATCAATACCACACTCAAAACTGTGATTTTGTGCATAGTTTTTGTATCATTTTGTTATACTCAAAAAACAGTCAGAGTACCTTGCAGTATGCAGCTCGGACACCGTTGTGGGAACGTTGGTCTCTATGGCAAGTTACAGCACCACCCACAGCAACATCATTAGTGTAAGATATTGATTACTGCTTGCTCAGAGAAATTGCTTTAAACATGTTTTTAACATAAACACTTTACACTGATGAATTGTACTTTCTTTTTGCACATTTAGTGTTCTTCTGTAGTGGCGCTGTTTAAAGCATAATATGATATTGCAAACTGCATAGGTATACATGATGAGTCAAGTGATTTAACAAAGGAAGTCAACACTTTAAACAAGACTTTGGCGGCAGGGATCTGCTTAAACTGAGTTTTCAGGATGGTTCAGGTACCTGCTCTTTACCGCCCTCTATTGGACATGTATGTAATGTCCAAAAACTGAAGAGAAACAAATGACTGTTGGGTCAATACATCTATACCACACTTTACTGAAGTCCCCCTATTTAGTATTCATATATAAAACACGTGATATATGGTGACTAACAAACTATAATATAGTTGTCAGCATTTATAACTTTGAATGAATGTATTTGTTAACACCTATGTGAACACCCATAAGTGGAGAACAGATAATGAATGAAAATATAGTAACAACAAAAAATATGTAAGTTTTAACTAAGTGTGTTATAAACCATTTTTAGAAATGTTTATTATATGCTGATTATAAACGTTACATAAAGTAGTTTATTGAATCAGCTACAGTTCTCCCCGGGGCCGACTGTGTGCTCTCAGCTGTGTTGAACAACACTGAAGATTATTTTCTACCTGCTGCTGGTTGGAATAGACCTGTGATTATGTCCTTCTGTTAACTGAAGATACTGTATCTACGTGGGAAAATGTGTTCTCCCAGATCTACTGATAAACACATCTGTTCAAATTCTGACTCGCAGGTGAAGGCATTAAGTGTGAGTGAAGAACACATGTAGGCTAACTATTAAGTGACCTGCTCTTGACCTCTTACATGTCAGTCTGTCTTTCACCTGTGTGTTTCCCACTCCTACGTGGGCAAAAAAGGCATCTGGCTGGAGTATTTAAAGGAGTGCAGAGTTGGTTCACAACTTTCTTGTCTGGCTCAAGGTAAGTACACAGCATGACCCTGTTCGTTTCTTTGTTTCACTTCTTTACAACCAAAACTCCTCATGTCCACAGATGTTACAAACATGGAGTCTGCTCTGCTTCCTCATTGGCACATCGTATGGTAAGTTGACTTGAATTTATTTTCATTTTATTTTAAGCTGCTCCTGATTTTCTACATTTGGAACCTCTCAACATACAGGTTTCCTCTTTGTTTCTCTTTAAGTATCTCTGCACTTGCTGTCTTGTTGTTGTGTTTTTATTCTATGTAATGACTGCAGTGCAGTGTTATACGTGGTTTTTAATCATTAAATACATCAATCAAAGCTTTAAATTGCCTGACAATGTCACACACTATATATCAGGTTGTTCCAGTTCTTCATTGAAGCTTCATGACGTTTATACTGAGTCCATGTTCCTTGTGTGTGCACAATTCAATCAAATACAAATGCTCTGAATGTCTTATGCATTCAGCCTGACATATTTGGTATATTTCTCTTAGGAAGCTTTGAATATGGATGAAATAAACATATAACATATATGTTTTTAGGATGGGTTCACACTGTAACCATGGCATTACAAACCATTTTCACAACTGAGATGCTGTAGCTTTACTGTAGATTCTGCAGCCTTTAGTTTAGGTTCAGATTTCATGTTTCACCACAACTTCCAGCCTAGAAAGCTTGAAAATGTTAAGAATTCAAAGGATGATACGAGGTTTGTGTTTCCACTCTTGTCTTGTCTTTACAAAGCATTCGTTTGAATTGTACCCACAGTTTCTTGAGAAAAGGTCCCAAAGTAAGTTTCATCCAGAAAGCATCAGATATGTTTTTGTACAGGACTCCCTTTTATCGTGCGTGCATGTGTGTGTGTGTGTGTGTTTGTGTGTGTGCGTGTGAGTCTGCGTGTGTGTGTGTGTGTGCGTGCATGTGTGCGTGTGTGTGTGTGTGTGCGTGTGTGCGTGCGTGTGTGTGTGCTTGCGTGCGTGTGTGTGTGTTTGTGTGCGTGTGAGTCTGCGTGTGTGTATGTGTGCGTGTGTGTGTTTGTGTGCGTGCGTGTGTGTGTGTGTGTGTGTGTGCGTGTGTATAAATACATTTATATAAAATATTATCAAGATGCACTGTTTGCGACTTTCATGAAAGGTTAATTTCTTCCTGAAAGTTAATATTTTCCATCTGAGATATCAAAAATTGCAATTGTGAAATTCCCTCGATATGGGCGGTGAGGGTTTATCTTAGTCGTGTGTTCTCTATGTCCACAGCAGCCGAGGTCTGTTTCAATGAGCTCGGCTGCTTTGATGACCTGCCTCCCTGGGGGGGCACAGCTCAGAGACCAGCCTCCGCCCTGCCCTGGCACCCCGACCAGATCGGCACCCGATTCCTCCTCTTCACACAGAAGAACCGTTTCTACCAGGTAAGACGAGGTTTTATTATATTTCGCTTGATTACAGCTTAAAATTAGTTGTTGTGTCTCATCGTGGATATTTATGGGAACACCATGTATCCACTGTGGATAAGTTCATCAATAAAATCTATCTTAAACCAATAACTCACATTAGAATGGTTAATGGTTGCTAAATGTTGTCCTCTTGTCCATACTGGCCACAAAGAGAACCCTTCTAAAGAGATGTTAGCATAAGTGATGGGGGACTAAATCCACAATATGAGGCTTCAGCGGTCAGACTAATCAGGTGGGTGTCATTCACAGTTACAGTCTCTCTCTTCAGGCTTCAACAAACAGTGTGTCCTTGATGAGCTGTGGCAGAGGGACAGTTGAAGCCTCACATCAACTTCAACAATTTGTTTTGTTTAAAACTACTCTGGGGGTTTTGTTACCGATCTCTTTCATTGAAGTTGCTTTAAGAAGGGATGTCTTTGCGGCCACTTTGGACATAAGAAACAATTACTGCAACTAGCAATGCCTTTAATGTACATGTGTGCACGTGAGTATTGAGACGGACTTGAAATAATGTAAACCTATCCTTTAAGCTTTCAATGTCTTCTGAATCTTTGATATTCCATCAAAACTGTCAGGAGATCAAGACTGATGGAAACATCCAGGCATCAAACTACAGCGGGATGAGAAAGACTCGCTTCATCATTCCTGGTTATTTGAAAGAAGGAGATGAGGACTGGCCACAGGAGATGTGTAAGGTAAGAAGGGAACGTTTCACTGATCCTTCATGGATGTGAAGGCCCTCAGGGCTGCATGACCCCCAAGGAGGCCCGGGCCTTTGTCTCCATCGTCTCTCTAATTAGTTTGTGCTGGAAGATCAATGTCCTTCTTCTTTCCTTCAATAATGTATACAAATATTGTATAATTCAGACACCAAATGTTTTATTTACATTTGAAATAATTTAAGCTCCAAAAGAAGAAGGAACTTGGATTTTTTTATTTGTTTTGCTGTCCAGAAAAGTGTAAGTGACCATACTACTAATGGTATTGTCACTTCGGTTATGCAAGTACAATTGTGTGAAACGCTTTTCCTGGGAGAATTATTTTTAATAATAGTAATTATTATTATTATTATGATTAGTAAATCTAAAAAAATATATATGAGAAAAACAATAGATAGGGTAGAAGCTCTTGCTGAGGAGTACGGGTCCCGCAGGCCGGGCAGCTCACATCCAGTGACGTGCTGGCCGAGCGCACCACCCTCCCAGCGCCCTGCGCTCCATGCTGGTGCAGCTGCCACACCAAGCTGTGAAGCAGCACGTCATTTGAACGTCCTGAGAAATTAGTCCATGCTGTTGTGTCTTCACAACTAGATTACTGTATGGTGAAGCCCCTGAGTACATTCCTCAATGGTTGTGTACATACAGTAGATAAAGTGTATTAGCTAGTAATACCAGTGTTTATTATATGAAGGTAAACCAAGTATTGCCCCAAAATGTTGTATTAGTTCCCCTGTCACCAAGAGATCATCAAATTCTACTGATATTTCAAAATACTTCTCAGGACTCACTTACATTCCTTTACTTTTTTTGGGGTACGTAAGAAAATAAGCTTTTGCAAATTGGGTGAACTGATCCTTTAACCCTCAATTTCACAACACTCTTTGTCGACTAACATGTTGCTGTTTCTAGGTTATGCTGAAGTGGCAGAATGTGAACTGCATTGCTGTGGAGTGGAAGAAAGGTGTGAAGACTCAGTATGTCCAGGCTGTTAATAATGCCAGGGTGGTGTCCGCCCAGGTGGCCTCCATGATCACATTCCTCAAGGTAAATACGTCACTTCTCTAACCGCCACTGGCAGACGGCACGTATGCCTGTACTATGAGTATTCCTTCTCAAAGGGAGTGACATTTTGGGAAATACTCCTTGGTGCTGTCTGATTCTTAGCACACAGAGATACTGTAGGTATGTTTTTAACTTTTGATAGGGTGGGCAGTTTCCCAATCCTTCCAGTCCTTTCCCTAAGCTAGGCTATAAAACATCCTGGACCTATCTCTGTAGTGGGAAGATAAAACTAATATTCCATAAAACAGCATACAAACGTATTCCCCTCACTGTTGTCCAGGTTCCTTTGAAGGACTATTCCAGCAGTAAGTGATGTACTTTCATAACATTCGGGTAGAGACAGATTTTTAAAAGGACTTGATGGAGCACATATATAGATCCCCATACACAGAATGATTGATTATATGTGAAACGTTTTCATATTACTAACTGCAAACAGCTGATTATCAGTGTCATCACAGAATCCAAAAAGTAAAACTCAAATGACACAACAGACAGGGTGGAAAGGGCACAGACAGATACAGACAGGCACAGACAGACGCAGACAGACGGTAGACAGACACAGACAGACACAGACAGACGCAGACAGGCGCAGACTGGCACGGACAGGCGCAGGCACAGGCAGACAGGCGCAGACTGGCACAGATAGGCGCAGACAGACGCAGACAGGCACAGGCAGACAGGCACAGACAGGCACAGACAGACACAGACAGGCGCAGACAGGTGTAGACAGGCGCAGACAGACACAGACAGGCGCAGACAGGCACAGACAGATATAGACAGGCGCAGACAGACGCAGAC
>CALSCE010010643.1:641089-653653 GCA_943593645.1 Bovichtus variegatus
CAGACAGGCGCAGATAGATGCAGACAGGCACAGACAGACACAGACAGATGCAGACAGACACAGACAGGCACAGACAGACGCAGACAGGCACAGACCCTCTCAGACAGAAGCTGAGAGGGTATTCTCTGGTTGAAGGACTGCAGTAGCTCACTCTGTGGGGACGTTTCAAGTCCCAGAAAGGACTGGAGAGTTGCTTTATATATATTTATGTATAATAGCTGCCCGCTGCTCCTAATACTAGAATGGCTTAAATGTAGATTGTAAATGTCACTGATGTGCTGTGTACATGTTTGAGGAAAAAAAGAGGATTCTTTTTCCATGTGTGATAGTGTGGTCGATACAGTATCTTTGAATTGAACATACATGTTGCATGTCGCAGGACAAGTACAAGCAACAGGCTGATGAGTTCCATATTATCGGACACAGCCTCGGAGCTCACGCCGCAGGAGACGTTGGTAGCAGGATCCCCGGCATCACACGCATCACAGGTAAACCTGCTGCGATACTCACACTTTATAATGCTCTGCGAGTCCCTCACTGTGTAGAAACAGGAGACCACTACATTCTTTACGACCCTGCTTTATATGACAATGATTTAGAAAATTTTTTTTTTGAAATGTTAATCTTGTTGTATAACTGAGTTTTAAAAACACAATATATTTATTATTATTACATTTTGTGAATTTAAACTAATGCTAACATTACTAAATGTAATTCACTCACATTGATTACCAGCTTGACTGAAATGTTATAAAACCACATTTCATACATACTGTCAGAAAGACCCTGGCAGATGAGTGCTGACACTTAAAAAAGTAGAATCTGTATTTTAAAAGGTTTTAAGTGAGTGACATGTTTGAAAATACTGTTAATAATTTGACATAATAACACGTAGACTGCACCAGATTATCACATTAGCTTCTGCTTAGAAGGCATTTTGGACTTGACTAATTCTGGATTGAATTGTTATTTCTTAAGGAATTCCTCTGACACTTTTTTGCAATCGACAGCATCTTACTTTTGGGCTAAGCATGTTCTTGTTTGTTGCAGTCCATCATGTGATTTAGGTCGCTGAGACAGTTGAGATTCTACAATTGTGACATTATCCTTATACACGTCTGAATATTTGATAACAACAATGTTTGTAGAAATGAGCTACAGTAATAGGATCTGTTGGATACAGGACTAGACCCGGCAGAGCCTTACTTCCAGGACACTCAGGCTACTGTACACCTGGACACCAGCGACGCCGCCTTTGTGGATGTCATTCACACTGATGGACTTCCTTTCAACTCCAAACTTGGTACATATCACTGTTGATAATATGGAATGAGATGAATATGGGTAGAATTTGCTTAATGTCTTCAATTTTTTCTACTTTCTAAAACTCTAGCTCAAATAAGTACTGTATGTTGTATTAGTTTTATAATGTGACAAAACAATATTCGGTGCTCTGCTAAGTGTGGCCGAGTTATTAGTCTCGAGAGAGTTCTACCAGATTGTATTATGAAGGTAACACCGAGAACGCCACCTTGGACTATAGTTCAGTATCAGAAATACACCACTCTACAAGAGGTTTCCCCTTTAAATCACAGGTAAGATTTCACTGCTTTACACTTCACTTCGACTGTTCAGATGTGGAATCAATTTTCCCAGAGGATAAAGATTCTTAAAACACAGTTTCTGATTTGTGAAACCTTTATTCTATTTGTAAAAATACAAAAAAGAAAAGAAGGCAACACTTAAAAGGGCAATGCTACTAATTTACAGTGTTGCCACAACATGGCCTTTTTTAGAAGTACCATAATTCAGCCATTATTACATTATTACTTTTTTATTAAAAGCTTTCTGTTTATATACATATGTATATATGATGTATATATAATGTATATATAGGTGTGTGTGTGTGTGTGTGTGTGTGTGTGTGTGTGTGTGTGTGCATTAACATCAGAGTTTACTTTGTCAGCAGGCATAATACAGGACACCAACAGGTTAAACAGGTAGAAGGCAGGCAAGAAAAAGCTAAACAAAAAAAATAAATCATGCAGATTCAGGCAAAAACAAAAGGACTAGGATACACAATACAGTGTAGCAAATAGCTACTGTGGAGATCTGGTATAAACTATTTGGATCATAGGATAATAAGTAAAATGTCTGCAGGCAGGTGTGAGGTCAGGTGACAGGCAGGAACACAATGAGGACAACTGGGGGGCAGGAAAAGAAGAGCAGGGCAGGGTGTTAGTGGGCAGATAAACAAGATGAATGAAATGATTTATCAGTCAAATGCTGATACTTGTGTTTACTTGTATTAACAGAAAGCTTTTCATAAAAATGTCTTCATATATAGAGCAAATGAAAAACAATCACACTAATGGCTGAACTATGGTACTTCTAACACAGTCCAAGTAAAGGCTTTGGACAAAAGTAAGGAAAATTACATTGCAGTGACAGAGGTTGCCAGTTAGAGGAAAGGTAAGTAAAGTAAGTTAACTAACTGACCAATCTTTGAAGTTGCATTGATTGTTCTTCAAATGTTAAAAAATAACTTTTATACTTTTGTTTTGAAGTGAGAAAGAGGAGATTTTCATGGCAACCAAAAATGAAATGGAAAGATGTAGACTTCAACATTGATTGTCATTGTCAAACAACAAAGGCCATGTTATGGCAATACCATAAATCAGTAGTATTCTTTTCATTTTCACACATCAGAAACTGTGTTTTAAATGTTTTTAATCCTCTCTGGGATAATCTAGTGCAGATTTGAACAGTCTAAGTATAGTGGTTTTTAGTGGTTTACGACTACATGTGAAAAAAGCAGTGAAATCTCCCTTTTTTGCATTTTCACAAATAGAATAAAGCTTTCACAAATTTGAAAGTGGGTTCCAGACAGAGTTAAGGCTTTACCTCAATGTCTTACATGCTTTCACAAAAGTAAGAGATAAAAAAACAGAGGATCGGTTCAGCAATGTAAAGCAGGTTTAACTGCCGAATCGTAAGCTAACTTCACGCTATCACGCTCACTGACCAGCATGGAGCAGAGCACCTCGTTTTAGCAACGGCGGTGACAATAAACCAACAACCTGAGCAGGAAAACAACCTCAGCCAACCAGCAAACCAACTGAGAAAATGTCAGCAAAACAGCATGTAAATGAAAACAGATACAAGCAAAACAAAAGCAAACTGCAACTAAAGGCAGGCAAAAAATTCAGCAAAGCAAGGGAAAAAAGGCATGGCGAGCAGTGGCAATTAGAGTCTTGGATGTTCGTAGGCCTACATCCTGCAACCAGCAGAACAGCAACTGCATGCAACTGCAATAGAGCGTCTGCTACTGATGCATGCAGACCAGATGCACACACAGCACACAGAGGACCGGAACATTGGCCTGACCCCCGGAAACACAACAGGGAGCTCAGAGCAACATATAGAAAGGAAGAGTGAATCTACTGAATGACATTTATCCATGGCACGTGATGAGGGGATTTAGGTTATTGGCTTGACCACACACTGAAGGGAGTGCCCTTCTAACCAGCCAGTTAAAAAACATTTTCAGTCAATTTTGATTTACCATTTGTATGCTATTTGTAAAAGTTGTATCATAGAGTTTAATATAAGGGAACTAAGGTTTCATTATCTTCATTAAATCTTGGTCAAATCTGTAAAAATTACTCCCATGCTCCCAGGTCTGGGGATGTCACAATCCGTTGGCCACATCGACTTCTACCCCAACGGAGGAGAACGGATGCCTGGCTGCTCTGCCAACAAAGGCAGACCTACTGACCTGGATGCCATCTGGGAGGGTGAGATTAATTGACACATTTTAATAGACAAAATGGAAACGCAATGATCACAATGAGGATTTCAGTATAATCACATTTTGTCTGCCACCCAAACAACGACTGCAGTCCCACTGTCATGTTGGCTATTTTGCTCTTGTTCCATTGTTGTGTTTGTTAATGCTGCTACAAAAGCTACTGTCAGAATTCTAAAAAAATAATTTTACCATTTATCATTTTACCATTTATCAACCTTTTGAAGAGTTGACTGACTTGAAGTGTTTTGAATCAAAATAATCACTTGAATGAAGGAGGGCCAGTCCAAGAACAATTCACTGTAGAAGCGAGTTGTAGTACCTCACCGGGAAAAGGGAAACTGGAGCACCTTCCTGGACCCAGACCTGGGAAGAGAACTCCTGGCTGGGGCCTGGCTGGGTACAGCCTGAAAAATACCCATACTCACGACCACCTGGCTGAGAGGGTGGCCTCTATGCAACTGCAAATTGTTTGTGCTTATGCACAGAAGAGCAGTTTGGAGTACCCTGCCTTCTTGGAGGCTCTGGGTGGCATCCTGGAAAGGATACCGATGGGGGACCCTATAGTTCTGCTGGGGGACTTCAACACTCTCGTGGGCAATGATGGAGAAACCTGGAGGGGGGTGATTTGGAGGAACGGCCTGCTTGATCTGGACTTAGGACTTCTGTACTAGTCATGGATTGACCATTACAAACATCATGTTGAAGCGGCTGGTTCATAATTGTAGTCGTATCATCAGATCTGCGGCCACCTATCTTGAACACACAGGTGAAGACAGAAGCAGAGCTGTCAACCGATCACCACCTGATGATGAGTTAGATCAGATGGCGGGGGAGGCTACCGGACAGACCTGGTAAACACAAATGTGTAGTGGGAACATCTGTCTGAGGCCCCTCTCCAGGAGGTCTTTAACTTCCACCTCCGAAAGAACCTTTCGTGCATCCTGTGGGGGAGGCTGGGGACATTCAATCCGAATGGGCCAGCAGTAAAAGAGGCCCTCAAGCTGAGGACGAGGTCTTTCTGGCTTGGTTGGCCCAGGGGTCTCTCAGGCTTCCTCAGGATTGTGAGTGAGTCGCTTTCCCAAGCGAGGGAGAGAGAGATACAGTATTTGGAATGCCCTGCGTAGCCTGCTGCCGGCCCCGGATAAGATATTGGATGGATGGATGTATCAATGGACTTGAAGAATGTATTTATGAGTTTACTCAACTCATTTAAGCAAGTTTCTAGTCAAAACTTTCCAGAGACCACTCTATTTGGTACTTTGAAGAAAACACATGAGATGGAAACAATACCAACCATGATGAGGGTTAATATTGAATTCAATCAAGCTCACTTAGTGCAACCTTTTGTACTAACTCTCATACAATTTGCCTCCAAACAAACAGCTGTCAAACAAAAAAAATATTATTTCATTAAAACTTTCTGAGAAACTTTTTGAGAAAATTCAAATGAAAATCCGGCCTGACTATAACATACAGTATGTCAATGAGTGTGTTTACATGGACATGAAGAACCCATTTATGATCAAGCTTCTGGAGTATCCTGTTCATATGTTTGCACATGTAAACACCACATCCCGTTTTCAGAAACCGGGATAACCCCTTATCCCGTTTATGAGAAACAGAGAGACATCTCTCTTTCAAAGTTTCAAGTTTCAAGTTTCAAAAACTGAACATTAGAACCTTTATGAAGGAAGGATTTATTATAGACTTTTTCAATCAAATACAACACAATGACTCATGCATCTTATTTTCTCAACCATGCAACTTACAATGCAGAACCCCTTGTGGTTGTCCCAACGGAAAGATCGTAAAGAAACCCCTGGCAGAGTTATTCCTGCTGGACCTATCTGAGCAAATATTTTCTAATATGGATGACGATGGCCTTCTTTTGAAATGTACCGCTGAGTAGCAAGGCTCAAGTAGCAGCATTGGTGCCATGCTTGGGTCTGGAGGTGGAAGGGGGGGGGGGTGTTGGCACAGCTGAATCTGCCACTTTTGATCCTATAGATATGATAGGGACAGTCGGAGCCAGGGCTGCATAGCTGGAGGTCTTGGAGTGCCTGGTGTTTGCCTTGTACTGGAAGAGAAAAACAACAGAAGCTATGACCTCTTTCTATGTCTGTCTCTCCCTGACACTGTGGCACATTCTTACTCTCAGATTCTCCTTGTTATTGTTTTACTGGTGCTGACTTTCTATTGTTTTACTGCCGTTACTTCTTCCTGAACTTATTTTCAGTGCTGATTACATTCAAAGTGATAGCAGGTAATGTCCTTGTATTTTAAAGTAATTCTCTCTCTGAGTTGACAGCTTCTCAGTCTTCTAAACATCCAAAACATCCAAATCTTTCTCATGCTCAGCAAAGCATAATGACCATGGTCAGCGGGTCATGACTTCATGCGTAGCTATGTGAAATTTAAGACTCAATTATACATTTACATCTCTATACTTATTCTCCCTTACCTTACCCTCTTTTAACGCCATGTCAATCTAATTTTTTCTGATTTTTCATCAACTGTTTACCATTTTTGCCAGGTACCGTGAAATTTGATGCCTGCAACCATGTCCGATCCTACGAGTACTACAGCGAAAGCATGATTAAAGCCCAAGGCTTTGTAGGATTCCCCTGCTCTGACAAGGACAGTTTTGCTGCTGTAAGTCTTTGGTTCACTACAGTTCCACTAGTGCCTGTCCAAGTGGTTATTTTATGCAAGCTTTACATAATGAGACATTCTACAGACTTAAACATCTTTTTTTATGTTATTATTTATTATTAATTATATTATTATTAATTCCCCGCAGACCTGGAAGTACTTAAGTTGAGGCCCTGACAGTATCAGGTAGAATTTTCTAAATGCTAAGCTTCAGTGCTTCCTTTCCTACGTCTTAGCCTGAATAACCTCACTGCAATAAGGAACATATAGATGGACATTCTGAGCACCATTACTGTAACAGAGTTGGGTGCTGATATGTTGTTCACTCATTATTTACTCGTTCAATATGTAGCAGTAATATAATACTTCATGCAATAAAAGCAATATATACAGTTCACATATACTACACAGTAACACTATAATTTTCCCTTTGTGATTAACCACTCCAGCAGACTAAATGTGTCATATTATACAGTACAGGTTTATTTAATTGGTTTCATCTGGTTTGAGTATCTCTTACTGTGAAATTTGATTGGTGCGAACAAAAGGCAACACATTGTATAGTTGTCTGTAAAAGCAGCTTTTTATGAGCCATATTTACTTTTATTGTAACAGCAACAAAGGAGGGAGTCAAGGTGACGTAGTATAAAGAGCAAAGAAATCCACGTAGGGAGTAGGTTGGGGTGGATGGATGGATCAAACAAACACAGAACTTTCCCCCAGGAGGCCTCTGTTTGTGTCCAGAATGTTGACTTCATTTAACTTACATGACGTAATTAACTTACGAAGTAGTTCAGTTTCAATTCACAATGTTAACCACATGTTTAAAACTGCGCCCGTTCCACAACATGCGCCCGTCGCTACTCTCTAACAGTCATATGTCATTTTGGGAGTGATTGGCATACGACCTAAGGTATGAGCACGTGAACACAAGACCATCCTTAATACTACCGTCATTAAACATAAATTAATGTTTAATTTCTTAGTATTGTGGTCTTCCCTATTGATTTCTCTTTGTTGATTGTTTATCAATTGATTGATGTTACTTCTAATAAGTATGGAGGTATTATCAGCAAAATATACTTAACTCTCGAAAGTAATTGTGCAGATTTGTCCTTTTTAGATTGTGAACTTATTATATATAGCCTACAGTATATCCATCTTGTATTATTATTACAGATGCATTGACACATAAGTAGCTTTGTAAGGTGGAACTAACTTGATTTCAGTCTAGGTCTATAACAATGCATCAAATTGTAAATTGCTGTTTTCTATGTAAACTCTTTATCTGCCAAAGTAACTCGTAGTCTAACTCCTTCTGTCAGATAAATGTTACAAAGTACAATATTTCCTTCTAAAATGTAGTGTGGAGGTATACAACTACTTAAGGAACGGACAAGCAGCTCAAACTTGTACAGCATTTGAGTTCCTACAGTAGCCTACATCCTGCACCTCATGACTTTAAAGGATAGGTAAAGTGGTCAGGAGAGGCAAAGGGACATCAGTGGTGTATGAAGCATGGTGAAGAAGTTACTTCATGCAGGGCAACTTGTACTTGTACTCTAAGCAGTGACCTGCTATGTAGCTCGTTACAGGCTAGCACTAGCCAGTCACAATAGCAAGCCAAGCTAGCTTGCTGTCTGTCTGTTTTGGTCGGTTAGTTAGTCCCGTCTCAATACAGACATCAAACCTCATGCCACGTCATACTGCAACAGAACAGGATTATAACAAATTGGATTGTGCAACACAGCTTATATGAAAGCTTCCATTTTGAACTCTCTGGTTCAAAGGTCAGCTCTGTCAGGATGGTTTACAATTTGTCAAAAGCATGTGAAAGTTCACCAAAGTTGAAATCTATGTGAAAGATCTGCTCTGATATACTTCATCTCCACCAGTGGATCCACTCATTGCAGCAATTCCACTGAAATGATTGATCTCCTTTTGTTATAAATGCTAGTGTAGATTTTTACCACCAGTGACCATACACAATTCCAGAAATTAATTTGGGTCAATGGATTCAAACAGTTTGTGTAGAAGAGGACATCCGTCTGTGTTACAGTTGCAAGTAAGTTGTATGAACTGGATTTGTACATAAAAATAGTGTCTCGAGCAGCTTTAATGATCCTATCAAAGGGCCATAGATGAGGGAGCTGGGAGGCATCTTATGTCCTCAATTCAAAAAGTGAGTGAGAAGGAGAAGGGGCCCATATCTCTACAATCCCAGCATGTGTATGGGACTGCCACCTGTTGCTGTATGACACTGATATGGCTGTGAACCATTTCTTTGGTTTTAGAAGTTGATTCGGCAAGATTGGATTTTTGTTGCAGCTGAGGGGGCGATATAAATGGACTTCCCTCATGTCTTCCATAGGGAGGGTTTGTATCTGCAGCTGTTGGTGTTAATGACAGTTTATCCCTGCTTTGGACACATGTCCCGATCAAAGGAGGCTGGGGGAGTGCCGAGCATGACCTCATATGACTATGTCCCTGTTGAGAGATGACAGCACCTCCTTGTCGTTCACCTCGTAAACGCTCTCCTATCTGGTGTTGTTCCTGCAGCCAGAGCTGACAGCCACAAAGTCAGCCTGTTCCCGCAGAGTAACTTATCACAAAACCAGCACCATTCTCCACCTTCATATTTATAAGGTGGCACACTGCAACATTTTACAGGAGTATGGGGGGGGGGGGGGTTGTCACTTTTCATTGACAGGAAAAGACTCATACACTCAATCACGGGGTGAGCTCATTCTTCACACCTCACCATGTCCTTGTCTCCTCAGGGAAAGTGTTTCCCATGTGCAGACAACAAGTGTCCTCTGATGGGCTCCCATGCTGACAGGTTCACTGTGACTGATGGCATTTCAAAGACCAAGTACTTCCTCAACACGGGCAGTACAAAGCCCTTCAGTCGTAAGTACCATGCCCTTCCTTGTAAGTGTGACTTACACATAGGTTGTAAGAACTCACTGTTTAGATTTGATGTAAGGAACCAGGACACATTTTCATAAGATAGCTCTCCACGGAAAAATTGGCATCTCCAGTTTTGGTATTTTTTATACTTTCAACTAAGTTATAGGATAACAAACAGAGTTCTCTATGGGCTAGTACCATTTATCACTCCAGTAGGCTTATGAAATCCTTTTCGATCAAATTTTAAAGAGTAAAAAATGCATTGTCACGCCCTGAAAGGTTTCAGTGATATAAAGCTTTGGCTGAACCTCTAATAGGTATATCAAACTTTCCAGTTTTCAGGGTTTTTCCCCATGATCCTTCAAAATATTAAGTTATAGGCTACATATGAATGTACATGAATGATCTTAATAGTGAGCACATACAGCTACGGTAAGCCCCATGCAAGGTGAGTCATCAGTCACCATCTAAACAGCTTAAAGCAAACTAAACTTTTTATTTGTTTTAATACAGGCAAAATAATCGCATAACAGACACGAAATTATGATGACATGACAATATTACCTCAGAAAAAGAGCGAAAAACAACAACAATTGGACAAAAAAAATAAATAAAAATGAATAGGATCTATACAGTAGTTCAAATAATGATGTTGACAGTGCCAATGCATTTTTGAATCTACATAATGAGGATTGCTCAATGTCAAACATGTTGTTAAATTGTTTTGTTAGTTGCAGTAATCTTGTAGTTGCAATCTGTTGTTGTGTAAATTTTTCTGAAAAATAGTTTCTTAGGTATTAAAATATAAAATTAATCTTCCCAGAAGGAACAGACTCTATGAGCTAGCAGTAAACTGAAATGATATATTATTTTATTTATCTTTGTTTTGGATGGCCATTTCTGACACCTGGTAATAGGTGCACAGACCTGCTGTCTGTATCCACCTTTTTTTAGTTTTCATTTCCAGTGAGTTGGGATTGCTGAAAGCAACTGATTGAAATGAAAAATAACACACATCTCACCAAGGAAATCATATTTCTTGATTTTGGATTTGTTCTGGGCTGTCTGGAGGTTAATTCTCCATCAAGCTTCCAATGCATCTTTAAAAAAGAGAGAGAGATTATCTAATATTACTTCAAATAGCAGTTGAAGGTGGTGAGAATTTAATTGAAACTGAACTTTGTCACACAACACTCAAGTCAGTTTGGAAAAGTGCCAGCGCAGACACGGTACACTAACTTGAGTAACTTAAGTAGAAAATAATTGTTTGTTCATATGAAGATATTGTCTCTCTGTGTTTTTTGATAATCCCCACCCATGGAAAATGATGCATGTATCATGTATGACACTATGCCGGAGCTATGGTGAAATAATGTGACTGTGTCTTTCCATTAGGTTACAGCTACAGAGTGACGGTAACCCTGGATGGTCCCAGGTGGCCGAACCCAGGCTTCATGTATGTGGCACTCTCTGGACACAGTGACAGCACCAAGGAGCACATGCTTAATGTGTAAGAACATTATAACATTGTTCTGTGGAACACACCAAGGCACATCAGTCCATGTGACATCAGTGTTCGTGGTAAAGTTGCTGAAGTGGACCTGCTTCTTTTGTGCTTCTGTTTGTTGAACAGGCCTGGGAGCTTGAACAGCTGTAGCTTCTCTTATCTGACCACGTGACTCCATGCTTTCTAAATGACATCTGGTCAATTATAGATCATCACTGATTGTGTCATTTTACAGCTGAGCCACTGGAGTACCTTTCACCTCCTCTTTTACAGTGTCTCTGCTTGGCGAGAGCAGAGGCAGTGGATTTTACTTTTCTTTTTCACAACTGGTAACACACATTTTTCTGTACTTTTTAAACACTGTTTAGACAATTCTCTTTATTGACATGCAGCTCAGCACAAAAGTTAACCTCTCATCCAAAAAGCACTACAACAAACAAAGCACTTGATATACATATAAGGATCAGCTCTTGGTCCAGAACACTGACAACATCTATCTCCCAACAGAAACACTTTTTCACTCAGAACCAAAGGGGCAACCTCCGTGTCTCAAAAGTGAAGCCAAAGCTGAAGTGCCTTAAACCTGCATTCTCTCTATGAGCCAGCAGGGGGAGACTCTGCTGGTTGCAGAGTAGTCTGATTGTATAGAAGTCTATGAGAAAATAACCCCGACTTGATTTATTCCTTCAGAAAACATCTTCCTAATGAGTTTATGTTCTCAATCTCTAGTTTCAAGTCTTCTTCAATACAGCATGATGTTCATTTAGTAAATTATGGTCCCATTTAGAATAAAATAGACAATAAAGTAGGGGCTGGCTTGTGATTGACAGTGTTGTCCGGTGTGGGTTTTATCCGTGATTTTGTCTTAGAACTTTAACTCTTTCACAGTTTGTGTTTTTACTTCATCAAAGTTAATTGTAACATTTTGGTCGCTGCCTAAAAATGATTCAGCATTCAGTCACTTCTGTTTCCTAAAAACCAAGACGGTAACGGCCAAAACTCGAAACTCGAGGCTTCAAAGCTGTAGTCCACAAACCAATGGGTGACGTCACGGTGACTACGTCCACTTCTTATATACAAAGCTCTATACTACTATGCTCAGAACACAATGAATTTGCACAATCAAGAAGGATTTGTCTTTATCACATGGCTTGTGCTCCCTTACAGTATGTTACAGAAATTAATCAGTAATGCTCTAATAGGCTTCAATAGGCTTTTTGTATAGTAATTCCAATTGCACACAATTAAAGCTAAAATAATTCCATTGATGCAATATAAAACTATACATATTCACTATACATTCATGTATAAGACAACTGATGTATAGCAACACTGTCACCTTATGTCCTCTCCGTCCACACACCTGCATGCCTGATCATGCCCTGGCAATCTTCTGCAGATATGTCCAGACATCCAGAAAGGGGCATCTGATCATGTGGATGTTGGGCCTAAATGTACTACCTCCATGAGGAAAATAATCTGTGGAGTTGAGGAGGAGAGAGTAAGGTGGAAGGAAAAAGTGATCCCATCCTGTGATGGGCTGTAAACCACTGTGTGACTGGGAGAGACTGGTGAAACAGAAATACAGTATGCAGCACATTTCTTTAAAGGCATCCTCCCGATTGGCCACATGTAGACTTCCATCCATCCATCCATCCATCTTCAACCGCTTATCCGGGGTCGG
>CALSCE010010643.1:660446-679513 GCA_943593645.1 Bovichtus variegatus
CACACACACACACACACACACACACACACACACACACACACACACACCACATCCAAGCTAAAAACAACCTTGCTCTGTAAAGGGTTGAGTGGCTCTCTACTGCCACTTCTGTAAGAATAATACACTCACTGCGTAAATGTATTCTGGTTACTGAATAAGTGCCTGTGTTTAGTTTCATACTCCACTGGGTGAATCACTGGTGGGGGTGTTTTCGGGGAACTAAATGAAAAAAACTGGGTTTAATGGAAAGGTGTTCCTATATGGGAGCTTTTGTAACCTACAAAAGACAGTAGAAACAACTAAGGGAGTCGTTTTTTCTCTCGGAAAAGGAGGACCAGGATACCTGTAATCCTACATGGTAAATTGTTTTCTAGTCCAATATTCTTGTCAGTTTTAGCTTGACCGTTAATTCCAAACCAACAGCAGGTTTTTAGCTTCATTTATTTTGTAACATATGTACCGTATGTACATCACTCCTAATGATAGATACTAACTACTTAAATAGAGTTGTTTGACAATCAAAGTTGTTAACAAGACTGCCATTTATTTAGAAAATGTTCTTTGCTAACTAACACTGAGGCAAAATCATTCAAATGATATATTTAGTTGTGCTGAGATGTTG
Source organism: Bovichtus variegatus (assembly GCA_943593645.1). Classification (NCBI taxonomy): domain Eukaryota; kingdom Metazoa; phylum Chordata; class Actinopteri; order Perciformes; family Bovichtidae; genus Bovichtus; species Bovichtus variegatus. Next base: position 661,069 of record CALSCE010010643.1, read on the forward strand.
TGCAGACCAGTTTTTTGTCCAAAAGGGAAGAGTTTCCAATATGGCTGCCAAAAGGACATCAAAGTAATGATAATGAAAATGGACTGAATTCATTACAGGCATAACAATCATATATGTTATCTAATATGTTAATGTTTGTGTCAGAATTGAAAATGTTCTTATTCTCTTTCCAAATAAGAACAGTAACATGATTTCTGATAAATACATATTGGTTTTTGGTACATGTCAGTGTGCTGCCTTATTTCTCACACAATTAATAATAGACAGGGTAGACTATCACTTCTGACCCATATAAGGCCCACTGTTAGACTTTCATACATTACAAATGAGTATTGAACACTTTTTGTGCTCATCCGTGAATCTCACTCCTCATTGGCTCCACTTGGTGGCAGTGTTGCCTCACTAAGACTTCAGTCTACACTACAGTCAACAGTTTTTCTCTAAGAAACCTGATGTTGACGTTGAATGATTGTGTAATCCAGGATGAACGGACATATTGTGTCAAACTGCATGACTTCCTCTTTGTTTTTCCGTCCCAGTCTGTTCCAAGACTGGATAACTCAAATTCATCCACTCTTTTTTTTTGTTGCATTTCTTAATGACCAACCATCTCAACAAAAAACAACATATTTTCTAGATTTTAATGTAGCAGTTATTGGTATAAGCATTACTATAACTTCCACTGAGGTCATGTCATCTGTATCTTTCTGGGGTTTCAGGTTTTAGGCAGCTGGAGAGACTTTACATTCTGCATTTTGTGGAGTATAAATAATTTTATCCCATATTTTTACTCAATATATGCAATTATGTCAGCTTTTTGGACAACAGACGAATAAAGGATTCATTATTCACCAGAATTATATTCCTGGCAGTGTGCAGAGTTACAGTCCAATTTAAAAACCATGAATTCTCAAATTTGGTAATCTTTTTTTATGGGTCAAGAAAATTCTCCTAATTCTTATGACAAACCAACCATTCACAAACCCATTGAATGATCTAAAAATTGTCTTGTCACAAAGCTGAAAACAGGACTGCTTTGCAAATAAAAGGTTGTTTTGGAGATAGATGCTTTGTGAGACCATCATTCTGTAAAATGTGAATAAAAATGGTAAAATTTAAGATGAGGAATACATTTTAAAATGTCATTGGGTCTAGTCAAACGTGTCTGTGGAGGGGGGATTTGGAGTCATGACCGCGCTATTTGTAAAAATTGGAGCTATGGCCGTGCATGAAAAGATCACTTATTGTTCCTTCTTGCCTAAATTTGTGAACACTTTGGTTTGGACATGGCTTGGAATTGCAATCAAGGTAAAAACCCAGATAAAGTGAGCAGAAAACACTACACAAAGGAATGTTTTTTGAAATACACATACATTTTATTGGTGACAGTCCGACAGTGAATACATGGCATTGATCAGAATACACCCATTACTGTGTGAAAATTGCAAGAGAACAAGACATTTTAGTAACTCAAGATAAAAAAAATGAAATAAAGAACTAAAAGAACAACGTGTACATTGTTTTGCATTTCAGAGTGGCTGAGAATATTCTAACTATAAGCTCAATCATTCTAGCAGTAACATTTTCTAAATTATTGTATATTTTAGATAGTGTTAAGCAGATACTTGAACATGATGCAAGCTGGCCAGACTGCTACCTCAAATCACTTCCACTGAACCTCTTGACTTCAGACTGACTGACTGAAAAATGTGACATCTCAGCCAAAATGTCAAATGCTGCCTGACACGCAGAGAACAGAAGGCTAATGTCAGCTAAACATGTCTTCATATAATTTTATCATAGTTTTAAGTATGTTGCTGCTACGTAACAGTATCCTGTGCACCGCATAATACTCAAGGCTGCACACAATACGTTGTAATTATCTAACCAAAGAAACAATAGAAACATGGTGTTATTAAATCCTTCAACTTCATATCCATCCTTTGTGAGTACAGAGATGTGTAGAAGGAATAAAAGGTTATTAGGTTAGTTATCAGTAAAGCGTGTGAAGTGCTGCTCTGCGATGGTAGCAAAGAGCTGCCGTCAGTTCAGAGCATTAGCATCAACGACATGAGCTCAGAAAGCAGCAGGGTATTATACTAATACACACAGCACAGCCACTCTGCACACAACGGGGAGAAGGCTGATAAGCGCATATTTCAGAAAAAACTACCATCATCATCACCATCATCCTCAGTGGTAAACCTTGATTTTGTGTATTAGTAATAGCAATCAACTTATTGTTTGCTGCTTGTTGTTGTTTCAACATTCCTATGCGACACATGCAACACATGCATGCAGAAAAAGCGCCGAAGACTGCATCTTGTGCGACGTTGTACATTGACACTGAAAAGCGAGACAAGCCTTGATTCACAGTTCAAATGAAGAATCTAAGAAAATGGCTTTAAGAACTGTCTGTTAGATTGTATTATTTCAATACCAAGATCCTGAAAAAAGTAGTAAAAGAACTGCGGTGGCTGCTGGTCAATGCCAGTGACCCAAACATTACATTACTTTACTGGATGTTTGGTGTCTAGCTCCACGCTAATCAGCTAGCTAAAGTCTGGTGAAGCACATCTGCCTCCTTGAAGTGTGTTAGGATATGGTGACTCATGGTCAGGTATACGCATTGAACTGGAAGTATCCAACTGTAACTGCCACAGTAGGAAGGACATGCAGCAATCGGTACGGAATAAATAAAACTACGCAAGCTAACGCGCTGTAGCAGGAGTAAGGGCCCTGTCATATCAGCATTTATAAACAGCACATTCTCAGACCAAAATCTTTTTCATTTCAATGGAATCAGTACAATCATTAGATTCACCCATGGAGAGGTTTGCGTAGCGATCTTGTGTCAAGTTCATCTTGAACTCTGAAGGTCTCAGTATGCTTCAAATTGCTTTTCGTATCGTACAAACGCATTTTTTGTAACTTTCCTGACCGTCATGCCTACATTATGCAGCAATTAGTATCGTTAGATCTACTTCGGTCACACTGTGAAGGACTTCAGAGAGCGACTGCCAGCCAAGGCTGTCCCCTGAAAGTACAAATGATCGCACTGCACTGAAAATACAAAGGCCAACAAAAGAGTTGTTGTTGTTTTGACAGTGATGACCAGTGATGACTAAAATGGAGAAGCTATATTAGCTCTCGCACCGTCCAACTTTATATATGATACGTCGAATGAGAAGTAACACCAACAAACTAGCCAGAACTAAAAGTAGCCAGTGAAGGATGTGGTCACTGCGTCCCCTACTACCACTGTTGTTATAAAGATGAGAGATAACGCACAGCTACCCCTTCAATGCACCCTGTGAAGTTTCTTTTCACAAGGATGTCAGGCTGAATGTTGAACTTTTAGATGTGGCAAAGTCCTTTGATGAATTCTCAATCCATGTGATGCTCAGGGATTACATCGGAAGTCACACATATATAAAGCTAAGTATATTGTTAGGAGGGCGAAGGAATGCAGTGTATGCTCTGATGTTGACATCACATTTAATTCATACTAGGCACTCTTTTACTTAAGACTTTAAAACGTAAACCTTTCAGAATCATCTAAAAAAGTGGCTTTTTACTTGATTATTGCTGAATATGCCTCAGTCTTCAACAAAGAAACAGACATTTCTAAATGAAATGGCTCAAGTCCTTCGCAGAAAAGTGGAAACATCGTATTTCTTCAATGAAGAATGTAATAACTCATGATGAACTTCCTACTACCCTACAGTACTGCAGGTGGGATGGAAAAGGGGAATGGACACATTTAGATTCTGCTACTGTTTAAGGACGGAGGTATTCAAGTTTTCTTTTGTGACTGCGAAAATAAAAGTGTATCAGGCGACACATCCAATCTCTCACTTTGAATGAACGGAGCAATCCAACCTGCCTTGAACTCTCATGCTATGGCTGGTGAGAAAGAAAATGTTGAGAGATGTCCATGTAAAATTACACACACACAAACCCAATCACACACACAGACACACACACACACACACACACACACACACACACACACACACACACAAACCCAATCACACACACGCACTCACACACACACACACACACACACAGACACACACACACACACACACACACACACACTCTTGGTTCTAAAGCTGCAGGAACAACGCTAAAAATCTGTACAATATTTAAATACTGTATTTACACAGAAATAAACATACTTCATTGCTTGTCTCAACTGGCCTGCACCTTTGTGCAGAATTACATTGGATTCATAATATTTGTGGGCAAGTGGCATTTTGTCCACATCTAATAGTCGGAGACATAAACAAATAAAGGCAACAATTAAGCGCATTTGATGGCTGTACTTGCTTTTGAGATTGAGCTTGCATCACGTTTCACATTCTAGGATTCAGGTTTAACTGTTGATCATTTTAAAGGAACATACTGGTGGTTTTGCATGATTTGGCCTACTAGTTAAATTCAGATAAACTTGACATTCTCCAAAGTCTCTAATTTAGTATATTAAAAAAGCCATATTTTTAAGAATTTATTTATTTGTTTATGTTCCTGCAATGCTAGTTGCCATAAGTGCAAAAGAAAAAATGGCAACAAGGGAAGCTGTACAAGCTGTTTATCTGTTGAACAACCATAATAGAAATTTGAAGAAATGTGACATCTTCAAATCCCAGTCCCATCTTTACCAACAGCTGGTGGCTTTTAAACAGCCATATGGAAGTAGTTAGGATACCAACGAATAGTCATGAGAAAGTAAATGTTAAGCACAAACACAACTCCAAATGATGCTAATGTTGCTCCAAGTCTCCTGGATGTGAATAGTAACCTGGCTAAAATGAACCATATGGCTTGTTTTTCTGCCCACAAATTGCCAATAAGGCCCCACAGTCAACTCTGGGTCCCTTATTTATCCACGGACTATTTGTTTTACACAGCCATACAGAGTTTGTTAGGCTAGCGGTTCCTTATTACGAACAAGCTAAAAACTAAGTAACCCCCACCCCCACCCCCACCACCACTGATACAAGTTACATACTGTAGTGAACCTGCTTACAACACTAGCAATGATTACATCACCTTGACAAGAAATTAGGCTGAGTACATCTTCACTGCAGTGGATTACTATTACTAATGGCTTTCTGGAATGAATAAAATCTATGTAAAATAAAATGGTATGTTTTGGAAAGTGGCACTGTGACATATTAACAGTTTACACTATGTTTAAAGGGCTGAATCATGCAAAACCACTGGCATGGCCTTCAGATCATAACCATTTCTGGAGCACATGATGAGTATTAAGACCTTCCATCCAAGCTTGATGACATGTTATTGTGTTCTTTTTATACACACAATGTTTTGTAGTTCACAGGTATACAATGATCTGCTGTAATCTGAAGCATGTAAAGGTGCATTCTGAATGTGTATCCACCATGTTAGGGTTGGAATATTATACTGTATGTCGTGTTTTTCTGGCTTTGAGAGCCTTTCCTCCAGAATGTACAGAGGGAAGACTTGAAAAGCTGTCCTGTAATACATTATGGCTGAGAAGAAAATAAGCCTTTATCTTTCCTGTCAGGAGCTCTTCAAACTGACTCAGCAAAGCTGTAGCCTCAGCATGGGGTATATGGGGTATATAAGCTCCTCAGCACACAGGGTCGGACTGAGGTCACAGACCTAAAGCCCACTGAACTCATCCACACTGTCTTTTTCTAGGTCAGCTCGGGTTTAAGGTGAATTTCAACACTTTCATTCAAACCGTCTACCAGCCACACTTCAACTGAGAGCGACTGAGCCTTGAGATTCATTATCATTGACCACTTTCCAGTAAACATCCCCAGTTCTGTGTGTGTGTGTGTGTGTGTGTGTGTGTGTCTGTGTGTGTGTGTGTGTGTGTGTGTGTGTGTGTGGTTTATGTTTCCATTTCCTAACAATTTTAGAGCCTGAGCTCTTGTTCCCTTCTTAATGGCTGAGGAAGTCAATGCTAGCTTTAACAGTGCGTCCAGTGGACACATCAACTGCCATGGCCCGAATCTCTGTGTCACCGAACTGCATGAGCGTCTGGATCTCGCGCCGCGGTGCCGTGCTTTCTGTTCCGCTCACATCCAAGCGGAGTGTCCCACACTTCCTGACGCCAGGCTCGCTGATGAACCCCGCTTTCTCCTTCTCAGAGCAGTAGACGTGGATGACGATAACCTGCTGAGAGGGCTTGGCTGGTGTGTAGCTCCGCTTCACCATCTCCCCCAGCGCCACAGACTGGTCGGCGGCGATGAAGGTGTCAAGAACATCGGTGCACCAGCGAGTGCCGTCCTTCACCAGCAGCTTCTCCGGCGGGTGCTTGCCCTCCACGAAGCGATTGAGGACACCTACCCCGTATGTGAGGGGCGAGCGGCGCACTTTAATGATGCTGGGGTCCAGGCCGAACAGTACAGCACCTTTCAGAATGGTGAGGCCAACGTCATGGGGTATGATGATGCGGCTGCGGCCCTGCAGCATGTCCTGGACAGCTTGTTGCAGCAGGAGAGACTCAGCAAAACCTCCTACTAAGAACAGGAACTTAATGTCGCTCACCTCTGGCTTCTCAAACAGCTCAGCTGGAGGAAAAAAACAGAATGTCAATGAAGAAAAGCACTGACTGTTACAGGAAGGACTACATATACTATGAGTGACTACTAGTGATGATTTTAAGTTGGTGATGTGCCCTGATTTATAGTTACTGTAGGATGTTTATACCATCTTGGTTTTAATGAGCATATTCTTTTTGAATGGATCTCCAATTTTAAGGGCACACCAGATTTTGGAAGGAGTAAAAACAGCTGGCCTCTATGGGCTGACAGCCAGCACCACAGCTGTAGTCTGGTGTCCTTGTGACCACACCTACAGAGTGGAAAGAGCCTGTTGTCACCAGTGAGGAGGAACAAGCAGGATTATGAGACAGGGTGAAGTTTCCAACTTGGATCTTTTTTTTAGAGATTCTCTGACAATAAAGCGAAAGACGCACGAGGTGGGATTATTAGACAGTCTGTAAACAATTCAACAATTTAGCTGGATAATTTAAAGCACTTTATTTGTTGGTGACTGGCACCTGAAATGTTGCTAATAACTAAACTAAGGTTGAAGACGTTGCTTTGTCTGCTTTTTCTCCTTCACATGGTGCATTTAACTGAAGAAGCTGCAGTACATCGTAAACATATTAAACATATGTAGCTTGTGCACGTGAATCCTGCTACATGCCTGTTACACTCCTATTCCAAACAACAGGTAGAGACATTCGGTACATTTGAATCAAACTGCCTACAGTAGTTTAATGTTGCTTCTGTCATTGCTTTCTTTTTGTTTGTGGATTTTACTTTAGTTCATGTGAGTATTTGAACGATGGCCCAAACTCTCTCTATCGCTTAGTGAACGTGTAACAGCAAGAGGTTTCCACTTCCACAAATATCACATGAAGTAACAGTGAAAAGTAACAGTAAACAGTAACAGTGAAAAGTAACAGTAAACAGTAACAGTGAAAAGCAGAACATATGATATGAATATCATATGTTCTGCTTTTCACTGTTACTGTTTGCATATCTTGTTATATCTTGTATTAATGTCAGCATGACAAACGTTTCCTTTGCAGCCTTTTTTGACCACACAAGTGAGAGATGTGTGTGTGCGTGTGCGTGTGTGTGTGTGTGTGTGTAGCTTACTGAGATGTTGGATGATGTGGTCTATGGTGGGCTTGAAGAGGGAATTCATGGCGTCTGGACTCATCCTCAGCATCCCCTGAGACGACCATTTTACAAAGTCCACACTAGGAGAGGACGTGAGTATATGAATGAGTATCAGGTGTATCTGCATAGGGCTGTATTACAATAATAATGACAACACATTTCAAATACCAATATGTCACAATATGGCAAACATTTGCCATAATTATATATCAAATACAAATCTGGTAACACATAGTTTTCACTTACAATCTGCTTACAATCTTTAACATAATGTTGTGAAATGATGGCCCAATGTTTTTATGATCATGACACTAATCCAGCAAAAGTCACTCAACAATACAGTTGAATTATGGCTCAGTGTTATCTGACATCCCTAATGCAAATGTGGGCTGTTGACGTATCATCAGCTTATCAAGTTGTTAGCAGTCAGTTTGTCCAATACTCTCCTTTCTCCACCAACTTCTCTTTAGCTGTTAAATGGTCCGCTTTGTTCACCGGCTAGCTTCTCACTGCGTGTGTCTGCTGTTTGCTGCTCAGCAGGTCATGTACAATGGCTTTATCTGAGCTTCTACAATGCACACAGCTGTTGCTGCTGCTGGAAACCAAGCTGATGAGAGCTGAACACCTTGAAAACCCAACCATTTATCGAAAAGATGCTAAAAAGGAAAATTGTGGAATTCTAGTTTATCTTAACAAGGTACACCTTCCACAAAACACATAGATGTATAACAAATATTGATATATACGGCTTTAACTACTTGTTTCAAGGGGTTAATGGGCCAGCCTCTTCTTCTCCATGCTCCATGCAATGTATTGATTCACATCACTGAACATGTGTATGGAATAGCCTTGCACAGCCTGACTGCAGATTAATGCGTGGACACTACCACATTAGGAATCTATGCAGCCTGGACAGATAAATCAGCAAATACTTACTTAAGAGCTTTTCATCGAAAGCATGATGCTGCAGCTGCACAGTTTCAATGCATTCATAAAGTGCTTTTGGTGGATAGATTGAGAGAAATGTGATATTTTCAGATCAGCTACAGTTTCCCAGCAGAACCCAGTGACAGCCTGGGCTCTCTTTGGAGCAGTGTTATCGATATTTTGTGTGCTATTTCCCTCAGTCCTGTCTCTGGAGGCCTACAAACACATCTCACTATGCCTGATGCAGTCTGTCTGTCTGTTCAATTATGAATCCATAGTATCCATCTGCTGTTATCCCATGTGTGTGATTCATGTACAGTATGTGCACAAGTATATGTGTTACAGAGTTAATGTTGACCCCTCCCAAGATTTTCAGCACAATGAGACAGACTAAGTACTTCCAGTTAGGCGTCACCGGAGCCTCGGTATAAATATGTTTTAATGTCCCTCACTGCGGGATTATGAAAATCCTCATAGACATGAGACAGGGCAATTAAAATAAGTCAGTCGTTATAGAACTCTAATGCCTGGATGCAAAATGTTTGATCACCATTTCTATGTTCCCTGTCTAAGAGTTCTAATGATGTGTTCTTTATCAAGTCAGGTTAAGAAAAAACGGTATGCCTCCGCCTACCTGTCAGGTTGCAGTTTACAACCATGTCTATCCAAAATATCATGACTTCATCATACCAGCAGTGACGCTGGTATTGTTTTCCCCTCGGGAGTCTGTGTGTCATCATGTCAAAATGTGCTCCTGGAGACACCTACTGTAGCAAATCTGAAGGAATTCAGACTTACCTAAAGTTGCTGAGTTATCACAAGGATGGTGCGGATGTGAGGTTACAGTGAGCATGACCTTTGATCTTTGACCCCCAAAACCTAATCAGTTCATTCTTGAGTTCATGGAGGTGTTTGTGCCAAATTTGAAAGAAAATCTCTTCTGGCATTTGTGAGATATCACATTCACAAGAATGGGACGGACGGACAATCTGAAAACATAATGCCTCTGGCCTCGGCTGATGTTGTGTACATGAGTAGACTTTTAAGCCAATAATATCTATGTATTTACAGATTTGTCTACACATTTACAGTATGCAAGCATTAAAAACGCACTAGGACTATTGCGATCCACAGCTGTTAATGTGATACCCAAAGTCACCGACAGCAAGAGGAAAAGTGTTGTAATGTAAGGTGCACCCACTCCTGTTCTCTTTTCCAGTATTTTCTATTATTTCTTATTTCTTATTGTCATGATTCTGGCTTTTAGTTTGTCTATTTCCTGTTTTACTTTGAAAGAACACTCAACTGTATGTTGAAATAAAAATAGCTCTCTGAAAGATAATCTACCCTGCATTTTAATATTCTGCTGATCTATTCCAGTATGTCAGGGATTGGTCTCTGATTTTCTGTTTGTACTCACTTGCTTTTGCGCAGGGCATGTTCCACGCTGTGGCCCCTAAACTTCTTGTAGTAGTCAATGAAGGAGAAGGGCAGGTTAATGTTGAGGGGGTTGGTTCTTTCAGGGGCTGCTGCCCTCTTCCGAGACTCAAACGCAATCATCAGGTCCACCCAGGCTGCCGGCCTCTTTATCTTAAATTGGTCGATGAAATCCTGGCCAAAGATCTTACACAGCAGCTTCTCAAATTCATAGTCAATCCCAATAGAGCCATAGGGACCACCTGCGGAAAACAGGGGGCTGTGACTTAAATAAAAACAAGATGAAACCGCAGCTGCATCATGCAGATGTTGTGCTTTGTTACCTGAGGCCTTGTAGAGCTCCTTTAAATGTCCCTCTGGAAGACGGATCTGATGAACCGTAAGGTCCACGGTTCCTCCGCCACAGTCCACCACCACGTAACGGTCACCTGCACAGAGAAGGTGTGCAGTAAGCTCAGGTGAAAGGCTTCTCAAATGCTTCTTATCTCACAGCTTCCTTCCTGACTGGACTTATTGCTCTGACATGCATGTGCTGCCTCTCAACTACTCTGTACGCTGTTGTTGGGAACATTCTCAGGGGAGGTTGTACGTGACTCTTTGAGAACTTTCAGCTTCTTGAACCTGACATTTCTGTGGCTGTAGTGTCGGCAGCCCAGTGGTGAGGGGATGAAAGAAGTTAAACTGCAGGAGGTAGAGAGCGGGACTCAGAATTGGGTTTGGCAAAGACACGATGGTGGACAGCAGCTGACAGTTTGGATATCAGATGATTCACACAGTAAAACAGATTCAAGGTCACATCTATACATCTACTTATGCCATTCAAAAGGTACCAGTTACATTTCTATTTTACTCAAAATATTTTTCCAACTGAGGGTTTTCCAAGGGATTTTCGGTGAATATTTTTATTAGTGAAAAAAAGAAAAAAGGTCTTTGGGCATGTATGTAAAAATGCTCCCTTTCTGTCAGCTTCGGAGAGGGCGTGTCATTGAACGTGTTTGACTGACAGCAGAGCAAGCAGGCTGGGATATGGCAAAGTAATCAAAGTTTAGCTAGTAACTGTAGCTGAAGTCCAATGATGGGCGGTGTGAAGAGTAACTCTGCAGACGAATGTTGACAGTCACAGGCCAGTACAATGTGATAACTGACAGAACCAACGGCAAGCACTATGGAATAAACCCAAGGTGTAATAAACTCTAGTTTTACATCCAGGACTTTAGAAGTAGAGACAGCCTCTGTACATTGAACTTTAGCAAAGTGGAACACACTCATGCAATGAAGTAAAAGCTGTTTAAATGATAACCTTCTGATGCTTTCTGTAAGAATGACATTTTCTACAAATCTTCAGATTGTTACAGATCCCCAAAAAAACAGCATGCTCTATTTCTAGCAAAATCTAATATTTAAAGTTAGTACCGTAATATGACAGATTGGCAGCACAGGAAATAGCAAGAGCTTTTACCCTAGAGAAAGATGAAGAGGAAGAGGAGGAGGGAAAGATGAGTAAAAGAAGAGGAAGACTCTACCTTCTTCCAGCTCCGCCCAAAGCTCCCCTATGACATTTTCCACCAAAAAGGTGCGGCTCTGCCGGTTGCGCCGAACATGTTCCTTTGCTGGTTGTTAACAGAGAGAGAATGTTCTGGTGAGTGTGATGAAGAAGCTCTGCTGTGAGAAGCTGTGTGGCTCATATAAAGGGCTGTGTGAGGCAAGCAGCAAGCACACTGTGAGCAAGTCTGATTCCTATAATAACTTATTCAATCTATTATGTATATTTTCAAGAACAGCTGAATTGAAATGAGAAATAGATCATAGGCCTGTTCATCACATGTACACAGTATGTATGGAGTATCGACACACCAACATTGATCACAGTGTTAACATGCAGTGAAAGTGACGTGTGACAAAAAATAAAATAAAACATTAAATAAAAGTGAAAAAAAACAAAAATCTTCTCTTTAGGTGGTTTGAAAGTGTAACTCATCCAACATCAACCCTGCAGGTTCAACATTACTACAAGCATTCATGATTCCTTGTTACGTATCTAACAACCAGTCTACTACTGCAGACCACTCGAGCTAGAGCACAGTTCAGACATGTGAGGTGAGGTAGAGTGGGAGTAGCAGGAAGACCTGGCAGAAGTAAATGTCAGAGGGACATTTCCTCCTACACAGAGGAGACAATACAGAGGATGAAGGACGACTGTCAAACTCTCATTAGCGCTACAGAGGGCATGAGAGAGGTCTCGAGTTAACATTACGGCCGCCTAACATTCCAGCAACAGACTCAGTGCGAATGGACTCACGTTAGGGACTCAGTGTAGCAGTTTAACACAGAGCTCAGACCGCTCAGACCTAAGGAATAATATAGGGCATTCTTTGCCAGCCTTAAATCAGGTCAAGTTTTATTTAAATTCCAAAATATAAAATTAGTTTTCAAATAAATGGCCCCCAGAACTCTATGAACCTTGACCTTCACTAGACTGCCACGATGACGAACCCTGGCGCTCAGCCCAGTTGTATATGAAGAAAAGGCAGCGAGCTTTGCTGTGATGCTAACTGAGTAAATGAAATGAGTAAATTAGCCAGTTGTCAACAAGTTCGACTGGGTGACCCCATTCCACTGAGACGTGATATCCATAGACCCGCCACTCGGTGCCATCTGAGGTGCCATGCAATCAAACACAATAAGGTTTTTTGGATTGGAGCAACATTGGGTTACCCAGAGGAAACTCTGTACACTGTAAAAACAGTCCCCGCCTGTCAATAAAAAATATCAAATAGAGGAGAAATGTCTATTTTAGATAGCTGGGGTTATGGAAATGTTCAGATCTAAAGTTGTGGTCTCAAAAATGGTTGGGAACAGCGTGTAAATAAAGTAAAGTAACACCAAACTATTTTAGGGATGACTTATAGGGGACGATTAAAGCACGTAGTTCTTCTTCTGTATACAACACTAGTTGTGGTTTCTCTTGGGTTAGCAACAGCAACAACACTGTGACTGAAAACACTTCTTTACTATTCTTTACAATTGTTTTCAGTCGATTTCAGACACTGTTACAGAGAATATGTCAAAAACGTCACTAAATGAACCGTTTAAAGGAATCATTCAAGTCTAACATCTATGCCCGTCTAACGGATACTTTTTAATCCCACTTGTCATTTACTCCTACTTGTTCTTCTTATCTAATTTCTTGTAATGTTTATTAACATTGTGGTTATGTTGTTGGCTTCCTAACTACTCTAGTCTACACTGTCATTTATTATTAGTTATTGGATTTTTTTCTGCAGAATGTTCACAGCTCTTCAGGTGTGGTGGAAATGAAAGCAGGAATGTGCTAAAGCAAATTTTAGTTCCTGTTTTAGTTGCTTGGGCTCCATAGTGACATATAGCCTATCTCTACATCAGACATGTGCTCAATGTTTTTGTTTTGTGTTTCTTCTTCCTTTCCTGATCTGCATTTTGTAGACTTTATGTATCAGATGAAGAACAAAATCAACTCAAAATCTAATATTGAAGTATTTAGGGTCAATGAATGAGTACAAAGGATTTTGGTTTTTAACCTTCAACAGCTAAGAACAGTTTCTCCGCACAAGATTAGTGATCTTGCTAATCTAAATGATTATTTTTTTTAATTATGTGAACGTCTTAATACATCTATTGAGTTTGTGAGTTCACACATGTCCAAAAGAAAGTGTTTGAAAATACCTTCAAACACACACATATCTGATGGATTAAAAAACAAATGGAAACAATAAGCAAATGATATAATATGATTGTCTTTACAGAGAAGATCAAAGCTTGCACTAAAAGGAACCTTGTAAATCCTCATTTTTGACGGTGGTGTTGAACAAAAACTAAATAAAAGTGAAATACTTTTATTATTTTAAAAAGGGAAAGAGAATAGGGTATTTGCTGTTGCTGCTTCATATTGCCAAAACTATGTGATATTTAATGTACAGTGCAAGATTAATGACCAAAAACGGACTAATGGCAATCATGTTACAACTAGAAATGTAATGGATTCTCTTAATGTAATATGGTTTATGAATAACCAGGTGATAAACTGGACCATGTCAAAGTAATATGTTTCCAGTTACCTACAGTTAATATACTATACTAACTTTATCCTGTTGGTATACACAATTATTGCATTATTAGGTTTCAATGTGGGTCCTTTTTTGAAATTTGCAAACATAGAATTACTGCCTCGCGTTGTCTCGCGTTGTGTGCCTCCCCCAAACAGTCAAGTTGCAGTTATATCCATGGCTGTCCATAATGTCATAACTTCATAATTTTATCCTTTAGACATGTGTGACATGATCGTAATTAACATATGGTTTCTAAAATTATGGCCAAAAACATGTTTTGTGAGGTCACAGTGACCTTGAACTTTGACCTCCAAAATCCATGAGTCTAAGTGGATGTTTGTGCCTTATTTTAAGAAATTTCAGTTACATTTTTAGGTTTGAGAGCTGCTAGCTTACACATTTCCTCCTAGCTTACTAGTGATGACTCACAACTCACACAGCTCGTCAAAGGTGAGCTGGAGGGAGATTTGGGCCAATAACAAAGCCAGACATGTGAATAATTCATAAAAAATGTAAGATAAAGTTTTTGTAAATGACAGGATCTTGAAAAAGAAGCAAAATCAAGTTGAAAAATGTGAGAAAAAAATATGTGAAAAAAGTCATGCATTTCGTGACTGAATTTAAAAGGAAAGCATGTTTACCATGACCTGGAGAAACTATGGAAGAAACAACAGGAGAAAGAAAACGGTATGTCAGTACTAATGCTGCCAAACTGTAAACACACACACATTCAGAAACATCTGCTCAACAGTACAGGGGTGAGCATGTTTAATGATCGATGAAGCGTGGAGTCAGAGGTGATACATACAGTATGGAAGCATCACGTATTGGAACATTCAGCACCACTTGATGTACCTTGGGTCATTCCGCTCCCCAAGTTTTCAGTGGGACTGCAGCCGTTCTGGGTGGTATGGGTGCCCAGGTCCACCATCTGGTGGAGGCGGAGCTTGCGGCAATAGATGGATGCTGCCTCAGGTTCTAAGGCAATGATCAGCTGTTCCGGGTTTTCACGGGGCACCAGACCAGACTGCACAAGGGAAGAATACAGACAGGGAAAACACTTTTAAATTCCAAATAAACATTTTCATAATGGTGACGTGTTTCAAATGCCAACACTATTTTAGCAGTCTACGTCTGGAAGTGTGTTGTTTGTTTTGGGCTTCTTTACGCTTGTTTTACTGCAACCACAACACACACTAGTTGTGTAAAAATTGTTGGTGTTATTGTGCTTGACCATGTCTTGAATCAAAACAGCTGTTTAAGAGGTCACCAGTTTACTCCTGCAACATGAGCATGTTGTTTGGGACTGTTCCGTGTTGTGTCTCTGGCTCTCCCTCTGATTGTCTCCCTCTCAGCTGATCTCAGGTCCTCATCAGGCAGAGAAAGGACTGTGGGGAGCTGCAGCATGTCCCCGTGGGCCTTCAGCCGAGACCTGAGATCTGTGTGATGCTTATGAGGCAGAGCTACAGCAGTGCTTGTGTGATAGCTCTGGTTGTGGCTCTGATTTGTTTGTGACAATTCTGTGTTTAAGATTAGGTTTTAGTTACCCGGTCTGTTTTTGGTTGTGAATTAGATTTGTGTTCCAGTTATTAATAAATTTGCTGTTTTTTCATTGTACTTTTCAGTTTCTCTCTATTCCTTTTCCCTGGGTTCATTTATTGTTACTCCCCTCATCCCCTGGATTATCGGGGAAGGCAACAGTGACGTTCCATGTTTAGAGTTGTGTGGTATGGAAAGTGATGTTGTGTGAACAACATGCTAATTTTGATGTTTAATGTTTTGAATGCAAAACATTAGCGATGATATGAAGTACCCATAATTCAGTGCTCTGATTAATGGTGGCTAGTGAAGAATGAGTTTTTTTTCAGAACCGCAGACTTTGTTTTAATGTCTTTCTTTCTTAGATTATTGATTGGCTTCTATTAAAGTCCAATGATGCTGCACTGCTTTAATTGTTTTAGGAAGAGAGAGGAGCCGGAGAAGAAATGGTGCTTGGTGTTCAGGCTATTCTTATACACAGTTTGTAGCTAACCCTACGGAAAGTAATACACTACTCAAATCGTATGTATTCCACATAATTGTGAACCAAGAAGTATAAATAGGCCACAAATTCTGCAAATGGAGGAGATCAGCGTGGAACCAGGATTTAGTTATTTGTCACATAACTTCATCCCCCCCAGTTATTTCAACCCAAAGCACTCAAGTTGTTGTGTTTGCTGGACATTCGCAGGAGAGCACACAAAAAATGAGGACTAACATTTTGTGAGATATAAGAATGGAGGAAACGCTGTGGTGTTAGGGTGGAGAATGGGTGATTAAACTGCAAGGGAGGAAGGGTTGTGGTTTGTGTCCTGGCCCCAGGAGAGCTAATGGATGATGTGATCAGAGGAGGGGTCGTGGTTGTGGTGGACTGTCATTCACTCGCTTTCTCCCTCCGTCTGTCCTCCATGAGCAGCCAATCAAACGTTGCACACGACCTGATGCTGAGTCACTGCAAACGCCCAGCCTCCCTCTGCTCACTTCTCTCTAGCTCTGGGTTTTACTCACATCCTCTCTCTGTCAGCTCATCGCAGCCTGCAGCCCCAGTGCAGAGCAGCTGAAAGCTCTCCTCCTTTTCTGTTTCATTCCCCCTCCTCTCTTCCTCCTCTTTTAGCTCGCACACCAGGGATGTGATCAGGACAAAAGTATAATATCATTGGGGAAGACAGCAGCAGAAACCAGTGTTACGGAACGTGTTAATGTGGTTTCATAAAGCAGAATTCAACACTTATTACAGTAAGATTTTTGATGGTACTTATATTTCTAGTTCAACATTTTTGGAAATTCACTTATTTGCTTTCTTTCTAAGAGTTAGATGAGAGGATTGGTATCAATATCCTGCATACAATCAATATGCTTTACCCAATCAATGGATCATACAACAATGTGCGATGTGATCCCCTCCGCTCTGGAATAGCTCAGTACAGTGACAAGTAAGGTCAGGTTTGGTACCATCTAGACCGAAACCAAAACCTGAGCTCACTGACTGTATGTGTCCACCCCAGCTATAGCCAGAGACACGGCACATAAGTGATGGGCGGATAAACTGTTGTTTGTCAATAATAGTACCACAATTTGACATTTTTAGATTTCTGCTCATGTATTGATTGAACTCGCAAGATACATTAAACGATAAATACCTTAGCTAGGTGCATTAGGTAGGTGTAGGTGTATTTTTCAAACTTTTGAACAGAGCCAGCTGTTTTCCCCTGCCTCCAGTGTTTATGCTAAGGTAGGCTAACCACGTCCTAAGCCATCTCCGTACTTAGGGCAACATTACAGTATGTAACACGACTAACTCTGACTTACGTAGTTTCCTGATGGACAGAAAGATGTACTTGTTGCTAAACTAAGGCTAACTGCTAACTGCTGCTAATATTAGAAGCTGCTGTGAGCTTTTAGCTCAGTTAGCTGTGCTGCCAGGGTTGGGAGCTCGGAGCACCGGGGTGTGTTGGTGTTGGGGTTTACACTGCTTGCACAGGAGCTTTGGACTGCTTGGGGGAGGAGGTTTTCAGGGGGGCAGGGGGGAGCGATTGCGGGGATCTGTGCAAGTGTCATGCCAGAACCGGATGGACCCAGTTTAGAGGTGAAATACTGCGCAGACACTTAAAGTGCACAAATGCAAAGGTAGCTGGATATTTGAATTGTATGCCTATCACTCAAAAACCTTGGGTAAACCTCCATGTGCAAGTTTAGAAATACTACAAAAATGCTACAACTAAAGTGAAAACAGTCAAAATCACTATGATGGCAACGCTAGTGTTATTTATGGATTTTCTTGTTTATCTAGCTTATATTTGACAGCACTATTGAGTCACGCTCCTGCAAACCATTTACATGCAGGACATGAGCTAGGACACCTTTGAAATGCCAGGTTTTTAGTATTGATCATTTACATGAACAGGTAGTATTCATATTCATTCATGTTGTGCAGTAGTGATTTACAGCAGTTTTCTCATGTATTGTACTCTAATATTATGTATGATTATGTATCTCAGTCTCAAAGAGAAAAACAAAATACAAAAAGGCTAGTCTATTCAGATTCATAATTTATATTAATGCAGTGGGGAATGTACAAGTCAGAATATTCTGTCTACTCCCACATCACTAACCCACAATCACACACACACACACACACACACACACACACCACAGCAGTCGTCTGTCTCTCCTCCTCCAGCTTCTTTCTTCACTGCAGACAGCCACACCCAAATGACCACATGCATACACACACGTACACACACACACGTACACACACACACACAC
>CALSCE010010643.1:679613-704501 GCA_943593645.1 Bovichtus variegatus
ACACACACACACAGAACTGGGGATGTTTACTGGAAAGTGGTCAATGACACACACACACACACACAGTGATCAGACTAAGCTGAAGCAGGAAACACTACGAGCTTCTGTGGCGACTACACTTGACAGAAAAGAGGATCAGCTCAGAACTGAGCCTCTACTTAATCAGATTGTGTTAACCACTGTGGTGGAAATTATGTTCACAAAGATGTTAAAAACATACTAAGTTTGTCTTTTGAGTATTTTATTGAAAAAAAGTCTTTCTGCAGAAAGGATCACAGCACACAGCACAAACGTCTGTCGAGCATCTCATCTTTATACACCTCAGGTGACCCATAGGGTCTAGAATAGCATGAGGGAAAGGTACTGCTGCAACTAGTCAAGACTGGAACTGGCTTTAATTAGTTTCAGCCAATATCTGCCAGGCGCAGGCCCCACTTCCTCCTTCACAGCTGACTGCTTTTTCCCACAATGAACACCGAGGTCATCTTGAGGTCACACATTCACACAGTACCATTTCACTAATGAGTACCAGGCCATGGAGATAAGAAAGAGAGCAGTAACGCAAAGCAGTGTTTTTACATTACACCACCACGAGTAATCCTTTGATAGCCTACATAGTACATGTAATAATGTTGTACTATCACATAATGGAAAATTTCCCTACTGTACATGAGTCTGAGTCCTAAACACATAAAGATAACTGTGTCTCTAACTACTGGCCCTGACAGCTAATTGATATTCAGAGCCATTTATTACTATATAACCCTCTGTTAGCAACTTTTACTGAAGATTAACAATTCACATGGAGTGCCGCAGGGTTCTGTCCTGGCTCCACCATTTTCACATTTTGGGTCAGCAGAGTTGGGTGCCACCTGCATACCAATGAAAATAAAAACTGTGAGTCCTCGTCTGTCATCACAGTATACATTTTCATTGGCATGAAGATGGCACCCAACTCTTCTTAAATCAGAAACAAAACAGAGATCCTAGTGATTGGAATCTAATACACTATCTGTTACAGCTCAAGCAATGCATCTGGCCGTTATGGACACTGAACTAATGTTCCTGCATCTAAGAAACATAACAAGATACATAGAGAACAACATTCTATCATGTGATAGAATCAATGAGTGATCACAATATTCCTGTTCTTAAGTATCTGCACTGGCTTCAAGTTGGAGTACATCTGAAGATTCTACTTACACTTGTTATATCACAGACTGACTGCTTTCAGAATGTTTCAAATGTGTCAGACGTGTTACCTTGATGGCCCTGAGGTTAACTGCCATATTGATGGAAGGTTAATTATTGTGTTTTTCTACCGCTCTTGATATTTCTCCCTCCTTCCTTCTTTTCTCTGTCAATATATTGATGACTGTCTGACTCGCTCCCTGTGTCCTCTACCACAGTCTGTAGCTCACCCTATGTGTCTCTGTAGCAACCCTGAGCATCCACCTCTCTCTCTCTACACTGAATGTTCTTACACAGATCATTTTAGCAAGACTTCATGTCAGATCCTGTCTGCAGCCAATCTCAGTATATGGTTACAACTTCCTTTGGAAATCAGTCATATGCAAAGTGTTCAGACTACACTACACTACTACTACACATGCAAGCTGGAGTCTGGAAACAAATGTCAAGTGTACAAATGTATATAAAGCTTCTCTGCTTACCTTATAAGCCGCTTCCCTCATGAACTGCTTCGCAGGCATTTTCCAGATGGCAGGAACAGTGATCACCCATCTCACATCATTGTTGTCAAACTCACCGCCTGTCTGATCACTCAGCTCCTGCAAGAGGAAAAGCAAAACACAACCGACAGGTCAGAACACTAAGGCTACTCATCCCCTGTTGATACATTGAATGTTCCATGAGCTATTCATTGTGTCACAATGTAACTGCACTAGTC
The DNA here is from genome assembly GCA_943593645.1 of Bovichtus variegatus. Taxonomy (NCBI): domain Eukaryota; kingdom Metazoa; phylum Chordata; class Actinopteri; order Perciformes; family Bovichtidae; genus Bovichtus; species Bovichtus variegatus. The sequence continues at coordinate 681,523 of CALSCE010010643.1, forward strand.
AGATTAGGTGTTTTGAATACTAGCAAATTGAAAATGAGAAATTGGAACATTGACTTCAGGGTTCATGCTGGGATTCAGACCAAATTCTACAGAATATGATATACAATCGTCAAAATAAATAATGTGTTGTGTATGTAATACAACAAAAGATACGGTAGTGAAGACAGAGGTATGTTTACCTTTAGTGCTTGTTCCTTAAAGAAGGCCAATGCATATGCAAAGATATCCAGAGCTTTCACTCGTTTCCCGTTGGCTGCGTGGAGGTCTGTGTCTATGGACAGATTCTAATTGCGAGTAGAAGAAGTCAAAGTTAGAGTTTGAAAAGGACATAAAATCAAAACCCTGCAGAAGAAGAGTACAGAGACTTATTGATCATATGATAAGGTCTGGAATAACATCTTCAGCTATCTTCTGTGAGGATCTAATGTATTGCTAATATGTGACTTTGCTGTGTATATAGTGTTTTGTCCTAGTGGCCACCCCTGTTGATTTTACTCAGCCAGCTCATCTATGAAATCATCGATCCAACAGTTTCTTCAAAACAGTGTATTTTAACTGCCATACAATAGTTAAGGTCACCAGAGGACGATTCCTAATGGTGTTGGTGACCCAGTGACCTTTCCTCTTTCAGGAAATCATTAAACTTATGTTTTGTGTTATTCTATACTTTCTCATTATTAACAAATCCTATGAAAAGATCAAAAGCAACCATGTGTTACTGTTTTGACACAATGCTTTGACTTATCTACCTTATCTCAGTTCCAAGGTTATTACTGAAGATGTAAATCTTTAAATCAGCTCACAAATACATAGGACAGCTGGCAACTGTAGTTTTTAGAAAATGTTACTCAAACAGTAAATGGTGCAAATCCACATTTGGTGCTCTAATAAGTATTTGTGGCAGCAGGACAGTGTATGTGGGATTGAGTCCAAATAAACTACAGTGTATGTTTATGGTAAATAAGGAATAAGGAATAAGCTGTATCAGGCTTTGGATACACACACACAATACTTGTTAGTAAGATCAATTAATGGTTGGTTGGGACTGTACATGGGGTTTGTTGACAATAACATATACCGTATATATATTGAATATTGGCATCCTGACCTTTCAGTGCCAACTTTACAATGCAGTTGTCAGGAAATTTGCTGGGAACATTTATACTCCCAGGGATACAATGACCCCATAACTTTTTCACCTGCGCAACCTTCAAGAAAAGTCTTACATTTTTATTGGTTCCATTTCTATGACAGCATAGCGGCCAGTATATGCAGCAGTTGACTCTTTCCAACATGCTCATGTTATGAGTTGTCATGAACACTGCAGCATGTAGGGGCTGATAGCGGGGCTTTAGATTATTAGTTGTGCCCTTCTCCTCTTATGTACTGAATGCTCAGGGATTCTCTATGTGTTTTTCTTGTCAGGGTGGACCCCTAACCCCCATACTCCTCATCCTACAACCACCCTTCACTCCTAGGACTGCAAACACTTAACTGAGGAGAGGCTACAGCCAGGATCTGATGCTGGGATCATTGACTTCAACCTGAGCCTCAGACTGGAAAAGGTCCCCACACTGTGGAAGACGTTGTGCCTGATCCCCGTACCCGAGAAGGTCCCAAAGTCTTAAACGAGTACAGACCTATGGCCCTGACATTCCACATGATAGAGTCCATTGAGAGACTGATAATCTCCCAACTCTGGATTCTGCAGTTCGCCTACCAGGAGAACATTGGAGTTGACAGCGCCATCATATAGCTGCTGCATCGGGCTCATTCCCACCTGAACAAGGCTGGGAGCACAGTCGGCATCATGTTCTTTGATCTCTCAATTGCGTTTAACACAATACAAGGGCCACTTTGTCGGTTAGTGCAGACTGAACCACCTGCAGCTAAACATTAGCAAGATGACGGAGCTGATAGTGGACTTTTTACTTTTAACTTATAATAACATCCATGTTGAACACTTTAAGGTACTTTGCACACTTGCAAATGGATATATGCATATAGGTGCTTAAAGGCACACTTTCTTTACTTTTACTTTTTAACTCTTACATTAGAATGTGTTTGACATTACAGATTTTCCCCAAGGGAAAATAAAGTATCTAACGTTCTTTTAAAACACCATAGAAGACACAGAGGCATATAGCCTGGGACCAAATGAATGGGAAGAAATGAATTCCACATGTAAAGAAATAGAAAAAGTCAGCAGTGCAGTATCAGCTTCACAATACATAACATGGGTGATGAGATGAGATGAGACAGTGAGTGATGAGGATGTAGTGTGCTTGTACTGCTGCTTGGCATGCTTGCAAGAAGAGTAACCTGGAGAACTGCTATGCATTTATTCACTGTGTGTATACAGTATGTTTGCATCCTTACTGCAGTGGTGTGAAGCTTCATTTTGAATTTTTCCAGATAGAGCCACTGTTTGGACTCGCTGGGGTCCAGGTCATGGTAGAAGTCTCGTGCCGCATAGCCAAAACTGTGGAACTTCCTGTCTGGAGTCAACAGGATCGTGGTTGGTGTCTTCTGATTGGACACACCCGGGTCCCCGCCTTCCCAACGCCTGGGAAGAAGTCAGTTATCAATAAATATATATATACCATAAATCTGTATTTCTGCTTTTCTATTAATCAAATATATAGTTTTTGAACTGTTAGCACTTTGAAACTGTAAATAATCATTTCACAGGTGAAACCACGCGAATTTCCGGACTTTCCATCAATTGCACATGCAGTTAGAGTTAGAATAAGAATCGGAATTAGAATTCGATTTATTGCCAAATAGGTTTTCACATACAAATAATTTGCTTTGGTGTATAATAGTGCATACATAAGCACAGTAAGATACATTAAATGTAATATAATAGCAAATATAGAAATATTCAAAAACATTATTGTAAAAAATATTATAAAATCTAAAAATATGTACAAGAAACATAAATATGAGGGTATGACATATTACTGGGAAAGAATATGTACAGTATATGAGAATTAAAAGTTTTAAAAGTGGTAGTATTGTGCAGAAATGTGCAAAACAGTAAGAGGAATGTGCAAAGGTTCACAGTACGAGGAAGAGTATGTAGTGTACAGATATATGATCACAAAGATGTGCGTAAATGTAAATGGACTGCATTTATATAGCACTTTTCCAATCTTTGCGATCACTCAAAGAGCTTTATAACACATCAGCATTCACCCATTCATACACATTCGTACAGAGTCAGAGGCGACTGTACAAGGTGCCGCCTCCACCTCCTGAGCCACAGCCGCCCAGTTAATGTAACACATACGTTAATGTAACGTGCAGTGTCTATGGGAGGAGATAAGAGACTCTGTCACTGGGGATCCTGGGCCTTGTTGATGAGGCCAGTAGCTGACGGGAAGAAACTGTTTTTGTGGCGTGAGGTTTTGGTCCTGATGGAACGCAGCCTCCTGCCAGAGGGGAGCGATTCAAACAGTTTGTGGTTTGTGTCCAGGGTGGGAGGGGTCGACCACAATCTTTCCTGCCCACTTCAGGGTCCTGGAGGCGTACAGGTCCTGGAGGAGTGACGGGAGATTGCAGCCAATTACCCTCTACAAAGAGCGAGTGATACGCCTGCCCTTATCCTTGTCCTTGGCTGGAGCTGCAGGGTACCAGATGGTGATGGAGGAGGTGAGGATGGAGTCGATGATGGCAGTGTAGAAGTTCACCATCGTTGTGTTTGCCACGTTGAATTTCTTCAGCTGCCGCAGAAAGAACATCTGCTGTGCTGTTTTAATGAGGGAGCTGATGTTCTGCTCCCACTTGAGGTCCTGGGTGATGATGGAGCCAGAAGATGGAAACAGAAGGACTCCACAGTGTTGACTGAGGAGTCACCCTAGGGGGTGGGGGCGGGTGGGGCTGCGTTCTTCCGAGAATCCACTTCCGTCATCTCCGCTGTTTTTAGAGTGTTGAGCTCTAAGTTGATCTGACCGCACAAAGTCACCAGATGGTCAATCTCCCACCTGAAGGCAGACTCATCCACACCAGAGATGAGTCCAATGAGGGTGGTGTCGTCTGCGAAAGTCAGGAGCTTGACAGACTGGTGACTGGGCGTGCAGCTGTTGGTGTACAGGGACAAGAGAAGGGAAAGAACGCAGCCTTGAGGGGAACCGGTGCTGATGGTCCGGGATTCTGAAACTTCTTTCCCAGGCTTAAAGTGTTGATTCCTGTCAGACAGGAAGTCTGTGATCCACCTGCAGATGGGAGAGCTTGTCCTGCAGCAGAGCCGGGATTATAGTATTGAAGGCAGAGATGAAGTCCACAAACAGGATGCTGGTGTAGGTTCCTGCTGAGTCCAGGTGCTGGAGGATGAAGTGAAGGGCCATGTTGACTGCAGGGCGATCAAAAGACTTCACAACCACAAAGGTCGGGGCAACGGGTCTGTAGTTGTTTATTACTGTGATCCTGTTTTTTAGGAACGGGGATGATGGTGGAGGTTTTGCAGGCTGGTACGAGGCAAGTCTCTAGTGAGGTGTTGAAAATGTCTGTAAACACTGGAGACAGCTGATCAGCACAGTTGTCAGGCTCAGTTTGCCAGGCTCAGATCATTAATGGCGGCGGGGGCTTTAGGCTTGTAGTTGGTGATCCAGTCATTAGCTGAGCTTGTTGGAGTTTCTCAGAGTAGTCGTTAAGCATCTCTCACTGCATTGCTAAACCTGTACTTTGCCTCTTTAAACCTGCCCTTGTCCCCACTCCTGAAGGCATTCCTTTTGCAACCGAAGCTGTCTGAGTTTAGCTGTGAACCAGGGTTTGTTGTTGTTATAACTCACCCTGGTGGCTGATGGTGCACAGCTGTGCTCACAGAAGCTGATGTAGGACGTCACAGCCTCTGTGTACTCATCCAGACGGTTGGTATTAGTCCTGAAAACATCCCCAGTCGGTACAGTCCAAGTACATCTGAAGATCCTCTATAGCATCATTGGTCCACTTCTTAGATGTCCTAACAGCAGGTTTACAGATCTTTAATTTCTGCATGCATGTTCGCAAGAATCAGATGGACCATGACGTGGTCAGAGTGACCCAGTGCAGCTCGAAGGACGGCGTGATAGTACTGTAACAGTGATCCAAAATATTCTCCTCTATGGTCGGGCATTTAATAAACTGTAATAACTAAGCAACACGCGCTGTGCCTCAGTGGAATGCAGGTCATCAAATAAGTCATTCAATTCTATCAGAAAAGTCATCTGAACTTCTCTTGTAGGCTAATTGAGGTACCACAGTATTTCTGGACAAAAGGAGGCCAGCTATTTTTAGTGTTATCTCTGTTGCTTGGGAGAAGAGCATGATGGGATTGTGGACGCCATCTCGCTCAGAGCACCTGATGTGAAAAGGAACTAATTTGGGAGATCTAGGAAAAACTGGATGGAACTGCTATTAGCTATTACATCACAAAACAGCACCGTGAAGAATGCAGCAGTCACAACAAGAGCAGCATAACAATTGTTATTTCAGATGAAAATGTAAGAGATATCCCACAAACCCAAAATGTCTTGTAATATGCCTTAAGTGTTCTGTTGGTGCAGTGTGTGTTTCTGTATGTCCCATTGTTTTTTAGTCTTTTCAGTAAATTTGACTATCACTGCTAACGCAAACTATACTTTTCTTTCATTTATTATTTTGTATCATTTATTTAAACTAACTGTATACATGTAATATGCAACTGCTGTTCTGTACCAGGTACTGTACCAGTACCACACATTTTACAAGGAAGAAAATACAAGAAATAATTGTTTTTCTGTGCTATGTGCAGTAAAAAACATACTTATAGCGCCTCTGAAGTGACACTGAAGTGTTCCTATACAGCAGCCAGTGACTACTATTGCTATGGTATGATGATATATTGCAAAAAAACGTAGGACAACCAAAGAAGAGTCATGAACACAGCAATATCTATCATAAGTTTGCTTACATTAGCCAATATAAGCTACTGGTCATACCAGGCCCACAAAGGATGTGTATTGAATGGAGACGGTGGGTTTTATTGCTCATGAATACAACTTTTCTTGTTGAAAGGGACAATTATTTCTTCTTTCAAAAGTTTCATAGTCTTGCTATAATAATTGGCATTTGGTTTTTTTTAAAAGAGCTTACTGACCTGACCCCGGCTGAGACCTGCAAATCGGAGACCGGAACCCCACCCGAGATCGAAAGCTATATTTTTGCCTTATCTCATCCATTACTGAGCACTCATGCACCATGCTGGTGCACTCACTGGACAATGTGTTTCTACTTGCATAACACATCGTACATAAAATCTCTGTGGACAGATATCTGCATATTATAGCAGAATCTGTAGGCAAAGGGACAGGATGTCTGGTTTCCGTTTGTAGTCCGAGTAGTATTGACCAATCGATTAAGCAGGCTTTGGTTGAATGCAGGCTAACAGTGCGCCTGGAGAACAAAACAGGCGGAACGCATTGGCCGAAATTTAATCTGGAAACCCATTGGCTATCGTCTCACGAAAATTTAGCTTTTTATTATTTTATAACTTGCTACTTGTGAAATAATCTGGTTTTAGACGTCGTCTCTCAACTCCAACTGCATTCTCGCATTTCAAGTTGCTTAAGTTGCTGTGAGCAATAAGCAGCACACAGAAAAGGAAGTCTTGGACCGGATATCCGCTGGCTACATCGGAACCCCAGAAAAAAAATATAGTAATGAGACCGATAGCCGATGGGTTCCGAGATTGTAATACACATGACTGCAGACGATTGGCAGTCAAAGTAATAAATTAATGCATATAAAGTACATTTAAAATAACCAAACTGGAAACTTTATTTCAGGTAGAGCAGCAGAACTCACGCAGCACAGAATGTCTAGAACAAATACACTATTTCCTCTTCTTTGAGTAAAGTTTGCACAGTATATTTGTGACTTTTTAAAGATTTTCAAATAACATAGTGCATAACAGTTGGATGTATTTTGAGACACATTTGTTGGTTCTGGTCTGTTGACAAATTAAAAAAATTTAATAACAGCAGCCCTGTCGGTCCTGATTATGGTAGTCTGGCATCGCATCAACCTGAACAACCCATCTCATTGAAGCATGCACTAAATTGTGCTGGACTAACAATAATAAATGTATTTTGCTGTGTGAATTTAGAAAAGAATGTATTCCATACAAATAATATTTGGAAGATATCTGTGAAGATTGGAACTGATGAGATGAGGAGTTGTTACGCCAGCAATCAGGTTGCTGCTGCATTTGTTTCGCTCACAACAAGTGAGGACAGCTGATGATGTTAATGTTCAGTCCATAGGCCGAGGAATGTCTCGTACTAGAACAGCAGTACACTCCCCACCCCTCTCATACAGCTTTTCAAGGATTCCTTGCTAGAAACTAAAACCCTTCTCACTGACACGACACAGGAAACCTCTGTCCAGCCTTTGTTTGGGTAAGGATTCCAGCAGAGGAGGGACTCACCCAATCTAAATAATCAGGGGGTCTGGAGCTGTTTTCACTGCATATCTAGAAGCACTGAGTAAGAATATCTGATTCAATGTATCTGATGGTTAAGAGTTAATGACCGTAGTGACAGAGATTTGCTGAGACAATGCCCCAAGGCCGGTGTTGGATATTGTTCTCCTTAAAGGTATTCCAGAATATAATTATATATATGATATAAAAATTATGAAATGTATATGTATTTCTGTTGGTTAAGGTATAGTATAAAAAGTATGAAGTATAAAACAGGTGTCAAGATTTGTAATGCTGTTTACATCATATCTCTACCCTACCATTGCTATGTAACTTACAACTTTGCTATTTTTGCCTCTTTTCAGGTGGCAGGACTGAACATGAGTCATCCTCAACATGTGTTGTGAGCGGCTGTGGCTCAGGAGGTGAAGTGGTCAGCGGATTCGATCCCATGTCAGCATGTTGAAGTGTCCTTGGGCAAGATACTGAACCCTAAATTGCTCCCGATGGCCAACGGTGTGTGAGTGTGTGTGAATGTTTACCTACTGTACCTACTGATGAGCATGTGGCACCTTGTACGGCAGCCTGTGACTCTGTATGAATGTGTGTGAATGTGGGTGAATGCTGACATGTGTTGTAAAGTGCTTTGAGTGATTGCTAAGATTGGAAAAGCACTATATAAATGCAGTCCATTTACCATTGTGTTATGGTTTCAGAACGATGAAGACAGTTTGAGAAGAATTGCAAAATGTAATGCAGGGTCAACAGGATGATGTTTTTTTCTAAATGAGGTACTGATTTAGGCATTCTATTCAATGGCTTGAATAATAGTGCATATACATTAGCTGCCGTTGATGGGGGAGCATGCCACTCGGAACCCCCTGGGTTTTGAGTCCCGGATGTTTACAACATTTGGCCTGATCACCTGCCTGTCTGTTTGGATTTATTTGCTTGTTTGGACTTCCTTCCCGTTTTTGACCCCTATCTGCTTCGTCAATCCGTACGCTGATGTACATCTACTTTTTATTAGAAATCCTTGAACTCTATCACTCTGCCTCTATTGTCTGCATTTGGATCCTTCCATTGTTGTCTGTATTCACTGTGAGACAAGAATTGCAACACTATGAATACTTGCAATGCAGCTCTAGAGAGCAATGTCAAAGAATGTGAAGAATCACACATAAGTCGATGAACTAAACACCTGTCAGCCTGTGTTGGGATGGAAGCTGGTAACCCCTGTGGTGCACGGCACTGAGCGCAGCAGAGGCTAGCTTCTTTCACTACTTACAACAATGTTAGCATTAGACATAGTACAAGCTCACTACTTTAATTGTATTACAATTTAACATCCTCGAAGTTATCCTAAAGTCTGCGACTTGAGACGGATAAAAACCTAGGTTTCTACATGTATCACGCCAGGAACACTGCACTCTTTTATACTACATCTACAATCAGTTTATAGTTCTGTCTTACCAAATGCGGTTTCTAAGTGTTACAGTAAATGCAAGCCTTTTATTCAGCATGCTGTACATTTTGTTCAAGACACATTGTGAACACAAGTTAAAATATACATATAACATTATTTTTATGTGGTGTCACCACTGCAAACAGCAAAATGATAGTAAGGAAGGATATGATTAGGGCTTCCATTTAGAATTGTTTTATTCTTTAATAATATAATACCCAATACCTTTTTTCAATACCTTATGTCAAGGGATATCAACATATCTACAAACCCCTCTTTTTAATTAATAAAAAAAAGGATAAGTTCCCAAATGTTCAATTTTGTCAACGCATAGGCCAAAGCAACTGTACTTTGCCTATAAATGTACACTTTATAATTGGCAAAAAATATAATTAATAATTACAGAGCTGAAATCTGGGCGTTGTTAGTCTAGGTTAGTGAAAAGACTGGAGGCAGGAGGAAACAGGAAGCCTGACTGAAGCTCAAACTGTGCTCACTGTTGCTGCCAACCCCCACTGGAACTAGAAAGGCACCATTAGGTGGATGGACACTGAGGATCAAAACACTAAACTCCCCCTAACACCACCAATCGTCATATTTTTACATTTCTGTTTGTGTACAGATTAAACTATGTACAACATGTTTATTAGTGATCTATTGAGGTGTAGGTAGATGTTTTATTAATCTTTGGACAGCGCCCGACTAGCTGTTTCCCCCTGTTTCCAGTCTTTATGCTAGGCTAGCCACCTCCTGACATTGATATCAATCTTCTCATTGCTTTCTCAGAAAGAAAGACAATAAGCACATTTCCAATAATCAAGTATTCCTTGAACTAAATCCAGGAATTTAATGTGCAATTTCCCAACTGCTGTATGGAAGTTTTTACTGGAATTTTTACCATGATCCACAAACATTTCACTAATAATAATAATAATAATAATAATATAACACCTATTCTTTTGTGTTGTGTGAAGTCACATCCACAAATATGGAGTGATTTGCAAAAATGCATAACTTACTCTGTAAACACGTATTTAAATTTCTCATAAAAATGTTATAGGTTTACATATTAAGAGTTATTTATGCATTTGTGGGTCCATTTGTATACGTGAAGTGACTTTTATGCCTCTGATTGGCTGTAACCTCTGGGTGTTTGCTAAACGCTAAGTTAGCCTATCCAAATAACTTACATTTATGCTTTGTTACTCTTTCACTTGGCTATTATGCCGGCACAGAGGCATAAGAAATATCTTATGGCATTTTGTATTAACAGTTTAAGACTCAGGCCTGCTTCATTATGCATGTATGTGTGGTTGTGGTTTGGTCAGATTAAATTGACAGAGAACAAACTCGCCAACTGCCATTATGTTTTTGATTCAAATGTTGCTAAATCTTGATTGGTTGATTTCGTAGATGTACATATCACCAAGAAGAGCACAGGGAAATTAAATAATATCAATATCTCGCAAGTGAAAAAAACAATTGTTTTAATTTTGGCAGAAAATAATGTGTTTGTGTCGGACTCCATCCCTCACAGTCAGAAAATACGTTTTTAGGGCATATTTTTTTTAAAAAACTGTTAGTCTTTTGATATGTTTATGATATGATATGACCAATTCATTTAAGGTAAAATATTTAAGGTAAGGTAAGGTAGGTAAGGTATTTAAAGTAATTTAAGTCGCAAATGATTAATTTTTACTGTGTTCAAAGAAGGTAGGTAGTATATATGTTAATGTGGCTCCGGCCCATCCCCACACTTCTCGGCTGTGAGTGTCTGCATTGCAGTGCTGGCCTACCTCATAGTGTGAATGCACTCTGGCTCCTTAGTGAAGGCGTAAGCATAACCGCTGGACGTGGTGCCAAAGTCAATGGCAACCACCACCACAAAGGACGGCCCTGACGGTACTTGGTCTGTGTCGTTCTGCTGTGCACAGAGAATATACCGTAGACAGGGTTAGGGCGTTCATTTCATAATAGCAAACCAGCATCACTAATTAACACACACATGAACACACACAGTAGCTCTGAAATATTTACAACTCATTGGTGCATGCCTGGATAAAGAGCTGCAAAGTGCCCCCCCTCTAACATTGTTATTCAAGATACATGAGTGAGTGAGAGGACACAATGAATAATTTGTGAAAAGAGCAGACAGTCCAGAAACTGTTTTTGTTTATGACATGGAAGGAAGGAAAGTACTTTAGCTGTGTTCATGAAATATAATATGTCCTTTAATATAATATGTCCTATTGTTAAAGTCTAACGGTACCTTATTTTATCCAAAGATGAACAGATTAATATGGAGGAAGACAGTGAGAAACCCATGGTAACAGGAGAACAAAGATGTTAGCATATTATGCATGTACTGCAGGGTTGTGACTGCCACAGTCCGAGGTCACACTCCGGGGTCACAGTACGGTACACTTGGACTCTGTCTGTTCAATATAAATGAAAATAAATATATCGTTATGCTGTACCAGGCACGCACCAAACCGTGACTCCTAAACCGGGGTATGAACTAAACCTTGCCTTCTGTGTACCGTTACACACCAGTTTATTATACAAACAGAAAGATAACAGGTACAGAGTAACAGTACGACACCTGAGTATGTGAAGGAGACAGTGGGGTGATTCCAGGGTCACCCATGCTCTTAGCTGGAGACGGATTAGCCATTGAATCTGTAGAGGAAGACAGAAAGATATTCATGTCACAATCACACATTGCACCTTTCAATCTTGTATGTTCCATCATTTATTTATTTATTTATATACATGCCTACTTTTACGGCGAAAAGATGAGGAGCTCAAAAGTGTCCGAAAACTGATAAGAGCCATGGAAAATGTATCCTGTTATACTTCAGGCAAATATGGTATTTATTTTTAAAAGAACTAAAACGTTTCAATGTGTTGTCATTTTATTTGTTTCTGCTCAAATTTCACCCGGCCCACAAACAAGCCAATCAGGATTCGTAAAGTACGGCCACATGGACTGACTGTAGCTTGTTTACATGGACGCTGTGGTATCAATGCATCACAACAAAGCTGATCAGACTCTTCTTCTGGAATAAGCTAAACCGTAACTAGCCTTTTCCAGTGTTGTCAATATAATACAACACAGTCTAGTTAAGAAGTACAATGAACAAATAGTTGAATATGAGTATGAGTTGCTTCCGTTGTTTGCTCTTGTTCCTTTAGTTATGTTTGGCTTTAAAACATGAGGAACTGCCAGCTTGCAGATGTGAAAACCATACATCTGTTACTGAATTTACTCAACTCATTTATTAAGTATAAATAAGTATGTTGTGTAATTAAGCTGTACAATACTTTGTGGTATTTTAGTGCTAAAGTTCATTCTTGACCATGGGAATAATCATTTGACAAAATAATCTTTATTCAATGTCCATTTATTAGCTTTTATTCGAGAATGAAGTTTGCTCAGTTGAGACTGAATAAACATTAGAAGCAGAAAATATCAGCGAGCTGTGAACACCAGACCAAAACCGCTCACAGCAACCACAGGGAAGAGGTCAAAGGTCATGGACCAGGAGTCACTGGCTACAGTCAGACTGCTGGACAGACAATGGGAGGGGACCAGGCCAACGAGTTGAATGTTGATATTGAATGTGTTCTTTAACAGATTTGATGAGAGGGCTCCAGTCTTCCCCTCCCCCTGCTCTTCTACCATCTTCCCCCTTCAACCTTCCAGACCTGCAGTCCCCCCTCCCCCACAGACCCTCTCCAGCAACATCATACCTGCTCTCCCTCCCCCTCCAACAGCTCCCCCCTACAACGACAACAACACGACACCAGCTCCCCATACCAACACTTCAGGACACGTCGCCCTGGACCTCTCGGTGGAACAGGTGAAAGGTGAACTGTGCAGACTACACCCAAACAAAGCAGCGGGTCCCGACGGCGTCTGCCCGAGGGTACTCAAAACGTGTGCTGCTCAGCTGAGTGGAGTCCTCCAGTACATCTTTAACCTGAGCCTGAGTCTGGAGAGGGTCCCTCTGCAGTGGAAGACATCCTGCCTGGTTCCTGTACCGAAGAAGGCCCCAGTGCCTCCAACGACTACAGACCGGTGGCGCTGACTTCCCACCTGATGAAGTCCGGTCCGGTCTTTCAATGTACAGTATCCTGCTGCGGATGTTCTACCAGTCTGTGGTAGTCAGTGCCATCTTCTTTGCGGTCGTGTGCTGGGGCATCAGGCGGAGGTCAGTCGACACCAACAGAATCAACAAGATCATCAGGAAGGAGGGTTCTGTACTGGGGGTGGAGCTCTGTACTGGAGGTGGAGCTCTCTGCTGGGGGTGGAGCTCTGTACTGGTGGTGGAGCTCTGTACTGGGAGTGGAGCTCTGTACTGGGGGTGGAGTTGGATTTGTTGGTGGAGGAGGTTGCTGTGCAAGCTGCGGAGCATCTTGGACATTGACTCTCACCCTCTCCACCATGTGCTGTCCTCATACAGGAGCACCTTCAGCAACAGACTTACACCACCAAGATGCACCACAGAGCGCCACAGGAAGTGCTTTCTCCCTGTGGCGAGAAGACTTTACAACACATCCACCTCAGGTCGTGAGATGGACAGAGGAGACGCAGTGACCTGAGGTCCTCTCTCTCTCTCTGTCTCTCTCTCTCTCTCTCTCTTCATCTTCATATTCCTCAGTCTTGTATTCTGGTTCATATGTAGCTTACTTCCCTCTTCATACTCAGTTTGGTTTTGTCATTTTTGTAATTATTGTCATTTCTGTAAATTTAGATTCTTTATATTATTTTGCTAAATACCGCACCTTACCTCACCTTGTTGAATATTGCACCTTACCCCATCTCAGCTCATCTTATGTTTACATCTTGTTTGATATATATATTTTGTAAAAATTCATTGCACTATTTGTACATTTTAGAATTGTTATACTATCTCTCTCGGGATAAATAAAGTTCTATCTTATCTTATCAGTGGACAGTCAGAGAAAGATCAAGGCATTCACATGACATCTGACAGGAGCGGACAGAGACAGCGGGGACCATCTCTCCAATTAAAAACCACGTTATCATGTGATGACAACTGAGATGTGTGTGTGTGTGTGTATTTTCCTTTTCCTTTTTTGACTGGACCATCAATCCAAACATCCAACATATTCATTTAACTATCATGTATGACAAAGAGCACCACATCATCTTATTTGGAAGGCTGAAACCAGAGAATATTAGACATTCTTGTTTTTAAAATAACTGAATCACTTATTGCATGTCAATGTTCTGTTGATCGACTAATCATTCCAGCTTTAGTCCAAAGTGACTGAGGTAATTTAACCTTTAACTTTCAGCTTTTTACGATTGCTTAAGCACAATTTTGAAAACAGGGCTAATTTTGTCAAAACACTACACACAATTCACAGCACCACACACACAAGAAGCAGAACACCTCAGATCTGTTTCATAATGAAACACGTTTCTGTTGATATCGTCTGGGTGTGGACATACATCCATCGGTGTGCAGTACTGGCCGAGTGTGTTGTGATTGCTCATTTATATTCATGTACTTTAAATATATTGACTAAACACAACACACAAGACCAATACTGCACACTGATGACAATAATAATTTTTCTCAACCTTGTAAAGTTAAATCAGTCAATACATCCATGCATTTCCAAAGATTGCACTTTTGCACCGATCAGAACAGAACATATTCTAAAATGAATATTACTGTATAGTAAGTACGTAAACACAGCAAAACATTTGTTGAGACAAAGAAAAAAGCATGAATCAATGAAGCAATACACATTTTTGAACACAGGCCTCTCGCTTCTGTGTTGGCTTCCATTGTTGTTGTAAACAGGTTCTCACCTGTTTTCTTTGTATAGAGTTTACATCCTGATTGATGAGTCGACAATCAAGCAAATACAGTAGGTGTTGGTGTGATGGCCTATTGGTCCATGGGTGTGGCATTTGGAATGGCAAACAAGTGTTATATGTAGAGAGCCATGTGCAAAAAGGGCAATGTGGAATTGCAAATTGGGTGCAAAGCAGAACATGTGTTTAGGGTTCGAGAGACTTAAGCTGAGATTTTGCTCTCTGGGACAATAATATGTGTCATTTTACTGTGTTAGCAATTGAAAAAAAACTGCAAGCAGTGACTAAAAGCCGCTCAGGATTTTGAGCACAATGCTATAAACACACTTAGAATGAAAATTGCTATCAAGGCTGATCGGTACATTGGCTAAAATGTACCTGGTTTGATTCTGTAGCTGGCAGGAGGGACTTTCTAATGAACTTTTACAATCACACAGTCATGGTAACTGAGGAGGCTCTGCCCGTGTGTTGCACCTGTAGTTAAAACACAATGACATTTCAATTGAATTGGAGATTGTCTCCGATTTGCTGCCATCATTTTCATTAGTCTGGCGTAATAGCCTTCACAGAAAATGTTCTTTGAACGCACACAATAATAATACTCCCTTGACATATTGTAAGTGTCTGGCAGAATGGTCTCACCACGGGACATCATGTTATCCATCCTATTTTTCGCCTCGATCACCCTTTTCTCTTGTCCACCCCTACAGAGTGGATGAGTGGACTGAAGACCCATAATACACTTTGCCAGGCAATTACGGTGCAGAATTACAGACCACCTGTGGCTAGACTCCATCTCGCCACCATCCAGCTTGTTTCTCCGCAGCCCCAGCAGCCCACTCCTAAAACCACCTTTACAACCTTCTTTTTTATTCCTAACAATTGGCAGAAAAATCTAATCACGATTAGAGAAGTAAAGTGATTGCTCTTGTAGCAAATAATATCTCAAGTGCTGTATTACGGAGGTTTGGCTGAGGCGTTCGCTGTTATTGTGCGAGCTCAGTTTGTTTACCTCCACGCAATAAAATATTTAATTACAAGTTTCTAAACAGGTAGCTGTGTATTGAAAATGGAAACAAGTTTTTGATTATTTTTAATCCTACTTTTAATTCAATACAAAAAGGAATGAGAGATGACATCATACCAATCAAGTCTGTACAGTCACTTGTGTATAGCATTTAAAATTAACAATCCATAAAACATATAGTAGAATGAATTTGACCCTGCTTCATTATATTGTCATTTGTATGAAGCTCAAAACTAGCTTTTTTGTGTTTGAGTAAGGGTCAACCTAACCTGTTAACCTAATCTGTTAACCTAACCTGTTAACCTGTTAACCTAACCTGTTAACCTGTTAACCTAACCTGTTAACCTGTTAATCTAACCTGTTAACCTGTTAATCTAACCTGTTAACCTGCTAACCTGTTAATCTGTTAACCTAACCTGTTAACCTGTTAACCTAACCTGTTAACCTAACCTGTTAACCTGTTAACCTAACCTGTTAACCTGTTAATCTAACCTGTTAATCTGTTAACCTGCTAACCTGTTAATCTGTTAACCTGACCTGTTAACCTAAACCTGTCCCAGTTGTTAAGAAGGTAAAACGCGATGTAAAAAAGGCAAAAAGCCTAACAACATGTCAGTAGCTCTTGGTGATGAAATAATGATCTACTTATCACTACAGGTTAGAAACCATTAGTATTGGTGTCAATTTCCCTTTCACACAATGCATTATATTTTTTTTATAAAATAGTTTAAGACACGTGCATTACATGGCTGGTTACATTTTTTCTTCAACATAAAGGCCTGTGAATTCCTCATGACCTCTGACCTATTATGCTCTATCTCTAATAAAACCCTTTGTACAGTATCCTGGTGGCAGTGTTTCACCATTAACGTATACTTAACAGCATAGATAAGGGTCCTGATGGGCTGAAGAACACCCATGTTCCAAGTGGCGAGGCATTAGTAATATTAAACAGGAAATTTTGTCTTCCTTTGAAAGCCTGCTGAACTCAAGTTGACATTACAGCACCGACTGTGCAGCTGAAAAGGATGTGAAGACTCTTATTTTCTCTCCTTTCAGTAGAAGCAGAGACTTCCTGTTGGCCTCGCATTCCATCTATACCCCAAACGCCTGTTACTGAGAGGCCCGAGCCACGAGAGCATGTGCGTAAAATGATCACGCACTCGACTGAAAAAAAATCAATTAGTCTAAGTACAAGTGAAAACAGGTTTCTTGGAGTTTAAAAGGCTCACATCAATAAAGAAGGGCAGTCTTCAATTTTCTGATGGAATTGTTGCATCATTTGATCTGTTGGTCTAAGGCCACTCCCACCAAGGGTCTGATGCCTGATGAAAAGAGCAGCTAATCCAGTCCATGCTTTTAGCCTGCACTCAAGGGAGGGTACGTCACCAGCAACTCTTCAGTAATCATGACCCAGACAGCAGCCGTCTCGTTGTTGTAACGTTCACATTGGAACAGAAACCGGTACCCAACGCTACCTTTTTCGGTACTTTACTTTTCCTGTAACAAAAATGGAATTTCAGTTGTAAAAACTAAGTCCAAACTTCTCCATTTTAACAGTGTTATATATTAGGAAGGTTTTACACTGAAAATAAAACCCTTCCCTACCTCCCTCGCTCATCACTAACCTGTCCATACAACCTCCAGCTTATCAGTCTGGCACCGGGGCACAGAGAACGCTGCCGTGTGTCTTGGAGGAGCACATGTGAGACGTGTTGCCCTGGCCAGCTTCGCATTACAAATATTGCAGCAAGCGTTGTCTGCGTCAAGTTTTGAAGAGAGTAACCACACTTGCGACCACTTTCGTGACTTCAACAAGCTGCAGGGGTGTCGTGGTCTTGCCCTCTCACTGTCTCTATACTCTAACATACTCTCTTGTCCAGATGCGCTCTCAGGTACCAACATTTGTCACAGATTGATTTAACGTGAACCGGGACTCTGTAGTACCCAACCCTACACCTTCATACCACCAGAGTAGAAAGAAGTCAGGTAAAAAGCATTGTAAACTTGACATTAGAAAGCCAACTATACACTTCTGTGTTTGTAAATTAGGATTTTTTTTAATCAATTATTTTCTGTGATAGTATAACTCATTTTTGTGGATTGGTTGTCAAACTGTTGTACAAACTCGCTTCAAAATGACATTCCACAAGTTACCCTAAGTTTGGCCCCAAGGCCTAGCAAACTATACCGACTTTAAATATTTTAAATGTTCATAAACTTTTTTTTAAAAGCTACTGAGAGTCTTGGGAAATCATAATAGACAATAGAAGGCTGTTTCAGAAGACAGTTGTGTCTCAGACTGTGATGAGACACAGACACAAAGCAAAGCACCAACTGTTACCTACAATAGCAGCAGAGGAGCCTCATTAAATCCACTGCCACAAACTGAGACACACAACACAACTAAATAGACTATCAAAGAGCCACATTCATAAGGGCGACTGCAAAATGAGTTTGGGGAGAGAATGTGCTGTTTCTTTTCCCATGTGAGGTCCCATTCATTCGTGCCATGCAGAGAGAGAAGCCACCCCCCCCCCCCCCCCCCACAGCACGCCCCCCCCCGCCACCCCCCCACCCCCACACACACACACACACACACACACACACACTCCTCTCTCCCAGGATGAGTGCATCCACTTGGCCATCAGCCCAGACACACAGTGTGGAGAAACAGCCTGATAACAGCTGCAGCTACTAAGACACGTACAAATCCACACGCACTGTGTCACAGCTAAAGTACACACAGAGCTGTACACACTATTATATACAATGATATGGGTTTTCAAAGATGAATGGCGAGAAATTTTTAGAATGAAGCTGCAGGTACACAATACCTTATATCTAATCAGTTCTACGCCAAATTTGTTATTGTTGTCATGGTGGATAAAGCCTCTAAAACACCACAGTATACTAAAACTCATACTGATGGTACTGTGCCATACTTATGCACTTGTTTCAGACAGGCAGAGGCAGGTTTAATAATGACTTACCTAGAATATGTTCTTATGCCAGACAGAGGTCAAACAATTGTACTTTATTTACAGGGGTCATGTTTTTAAAAGTGGTATTTTATGAATTCTTAAATATTTCCATTTATTTATTTTTATTGTATTTTATCTTATAATTTTATTTATATGTTCTTATATATATATATATATATATATATATATATGTGTATATATCCATCATATATCATTGGGTAATATCTATGTGTATGTATATAACTGGTTGTCTTATATATTAGTCAAATCAAAAATCAAATCATGTTTATTATTAGTTATCAGTGCACAAATGCACAATCATACACCATACAACATGTAGTGAAAATATTTTTGTGCCTAGCTCCAGAGAGCAACTAACATATGGGAAAAAACGAATAAAATACTATAAAATCTAATAATTTACACAAGAAACATAGGACAATATAACAGTACATTTCAGATAAGTGAAACAGTGAAACTGTATGAAACTATTTCAGAAAATAGAAACCGGTACAAATCTCATACGCAATGTATGGCAAGTTGTCCACCAGTGCATTGGCGGAAACCTAAGCATCAGGGATATTTTTTTTGTAAATGTATTTTTAAGATGTATTTTTTGAAGGCTGTAATACAAGCAGCAAACCCTGCCACCTGGAAGGGTAGCCTGAAGTCCCCAAGAAGTCTGGTGGTAAAGACGCTGACGGGCTTTCTTCACTTCAAGTGTCGGCGTGAGAGGACCATGATAAATCCTCTGTGCACACAGCTGTCCACCCTCTCCACCGGGGCCCGTTGATCTTGAGGGATTGCCAGTTCCTCTCAGACTTCTTCACTCTTCACATCAGTGTTAATAATATCCACCATGCAGCACAAAATGTCACTTTTAAAGTTGGTTTGCCTTTTATTTGTGTTATTTCCTTCTTCCAAAACAGTGGAGAGGAACAGCAGGAGCAAAGGTTAGGAGTTGAGTTTTGATGAAGACTAAATTATGAGAGCGGTGCTCGTCTGCAGTCCACAGCAGTGAGCCGCTGCAGAATGAATATAGGTGAAACACTGGAATGGATATTTACCTCCTTTGTCTGTCTGACTGTTTGTTTGTTTGTTTTTGTTTGCCTGTCTGTCAGCAGGAATAAGGAAAACTACTGGTCTGATTTTCATGAAACTTGGTGGAAGGGTGGGCCAGGGAAGATCACATTACATTGTTGAGTGTATCACAGGGCTAATAGACACATTATATTTCACCTGTGTTAACATTGCAAGATAGGATACTGAGAGGGACTGCTCTGCTAGTGGTCGGTTTAAAATGTTCTGCAGGTGGCAGCGGTTGGTCAAACGGGATTTAGCCTGCGCTGACCAGAAAGATGGAGTCAACAAATGAAGTGGGAAAGAAGTCTAAAGCAGGTCATTAACCACTCGTAGGCTGCACGAGTCAGCTCTGAGCTAGCATCTGTATCAGCAGAACTCCGTGAAAACAAACAAGGAAAATAACAATGCATCTCCAATTACCGACCAAATTTACAGATAAAATTAGATTCACCATCTTCTCTGAATCTGTCCAAACGTCACACACAGTCTACCTAAGACCATGCGTTACAGTATTATTTTAATTTTATCCAGGTATTCAACCCACTTCTCACCAGACACTAGCGTCTTTCTCATTAACCCTTAGTGACCCACAGAGACCCATTTTAATTTTTTTATGGGGGGCAGGGGATCTTTAGGAGGAGAAAGCAGGTCAACAGTATAAGCCGAATAAAAGTGGTATACATCATCTCAAAGCTGGGAACCTGAAGATTCATTTGAGATCATTTTTCATCTGTAATAAATATTGTGTTTTGGTTAGGCGCTTATTGAAATTTGAAAGTTAAGAGTGTATAAGGGCTTAGAACATTATGTTTAAAGTATATGATGGTCATCCTTATGCTCTATTAGGTTGTTAGGTTATAAGTTGTTACTGCAATTTGGTGCCACATTTAACCATTTTTGACCACTCAGGAGTTGATAAAAAAAAAAGGTAAAAAATCCCTCCAAAATACCACATTAAGACACCAAGACCTTGAGGAAACACCATAGAAAAATGTATGGTGTGATTTGGTATCAAAAACATTGACATTAGGAGATTTCTGCAAGAATGGCATTTTTTGGATGGATGGTGAGCACTGTTCTGGAAACTGATCAGAAACCCTGCTTATTGTCAATATATCCATACATTTTCTAAAAAGCTCTCAGTCTCAAGTTTGTGGTTGTTGGCTGTGACTATCCTAGAGGTCACAATAGTTCATTTTATACAGTGAGGTCAAGTTTCAAAAATTGGTCTTATTACAATGAAATGGCTTCTCTGGGGACGAACATCATCACATAGGAATACGATTGGGCTCATTAGACCCACGAGAGTCTCAGCTTTCCAGGCATGCCAAAGTATACAATTCCAAGACTATTGAGAGACTGCAGCATGCAGAAATATTAATATATACCAGAAATAACAGATTTATACTATATGCAAAAAACGACATGATTTTGACCAAAACTGCATGGGATTAGCATAACTTGTGTTTGTCTATAAAGGGGAGACTCATGGGTATTCAATGGACCCATTTTCATTCAGATATTTTGAGCTGAGAAGACAAAACCTAGGTACTTCTTATTGGTCCTGATATTTGAAACCATGTATCGGCCCACTGGCCACCAATGTTAAACCCTCCACAAGAAACCTGGGTGAAATCTTTGATCAGAATCTGAACTTTGACCCACGCATAAACAATCTTGTGCAAAGCTGATTCTTCCAAATCAGGAACATCAAATCAATCAATCCATCATTCCATCTAGAATAACTAATCCATACCCTATTTTATTCACACATAGACTACTGGAAGGCTCTTTTCTACTGTCTCTATTCTACTGCTTGCTTATCACATATAAGACATTAAATGGTTTTGCCCCTTTATACATTATTTTAACTCTTGTGTATATATACCACTTCTAGGCCACTCAGATGATCCGACCAAGGCCTCTTATTTATACCCCACGCCCACCAAAACATTATTAAAAGTGATTGTGCCTTTGTCGTTAAGGCCTTCCCTGCAGAACGGCCTCCCCTCTGTTAGATCAGCTGAGGCTGCAAACTGCTTCAAAAAACTTCTCAAAACCCATCTCTACCAATGAGATGAAACAGAAGAACCCTTCAAACAGCAGTAAGATAAGGAAAGCCAAGCTCTCTTTGTCCATGTTCCATATTGTATGATTGTCATTTCATACCCTAAGACTTACATGTCATATTGTAAGACTTTTATTCCTTTTTGTGAGACTTTCATTAAATTTTCTTATACTTCCATTCTCTTACTTTCATTCTATATTCTACAGCTTCATTTCTATTTTCTAATTTCCATTTTTCTTTTGTTCACTATTCTAAGACTTTAATTCCATTCTAAGACTTTCATTCCATATTCTCAGACTTTCATTATATTGTCAGACTTTTCTTCCATATTCTTTGTGGGTGTGACTTTTTTTCCATGTCATTACCATTCATATCTATACAACCAATGTGTTTATGATTAAATTGTTTCAAGAGCACAAAGTTATTCATAGACCGATCCTCTTAATTTTGCTCTCAAAGTGCATCAGATGCATTTAACTTTATAATGGACAAAAAAAAATCTAAATGCATGATGTTTCCAAAGTGAATGAGTAGCCTAATCGTGTTAAATAATCAGGATTGCAATATTGACCAAAATAATAGTGATGATGATTTTTGCCATAATCGAGCAACCCTAACTTCTATTCCACATTCTGACATTCATTCCTATTCTCTGAATCTCATTCTATATTCTATGACTACAATAAAGAAAATGCTGAGGAACAGCATGAAGAGCTAGGCAGAGGCAGATCAACAGATACAGTATGTGAACAGAGATTCTGCTCAGCATTCAAAAAACACATCTCCTGGTACCGTAAGTTGTGGACTATCACAACTTATCACTGGAGTTTATCACAGTCACAAAGTAAAGTGTAGCTGCTGATTGACAAAGAACAGCATCAAGTGTGAAAGCATTCAAGCAAGCACTGCAATGATTACTATGAATGATCTATGACCAAGTCAGCATTCACACATTCACACAGTCAGAAGCGACTGTACAAGGTGCCACATGCTCATCAGTGATAAACATTCACACACACACACACACACACACACACACACACACACACACACACAC
>CALSCE010010643.1:704511-716572 GCA_943593645.1 Bovichtus variegatus
CACACACACACACACACACACACACACACACACACACACACACACACCGTTGGCCATTGGGAGCAATTTCACACACCGTTGGCCATTGGGAGCAATTTGGGGTTCAGCATCTTGCCCAAGGACATTTTGAGGCCAGGGATTGAACCACCAACTGGTGGACGACCACTCCACCTTCTGAGCCACAGCCGCCCCCCATGATGAATATGATTGAATATTATTGAAAATGGATTGCCATGCCATCCATGCTAGATTAGAATGACCTAAAGATTTGAAATGATCCAGCTCACACATTCAGGCTGTCCAGTGAACTGTGACTGATGCAAACATCGTAACTGCGAGTCGGGCGTGCCTCTCTCTGGACTGCTCAAGTCACACTAACACAAATTAGGGCAGCAGGATAACAGTGTCCAAAGCAGGCTTTTAAACATATGCTATTATATGTGGATGTGCACCTTGTAATGTGGAGTGGTGTTCTGTAATGTCTGACCATTACAAGAATTACACAATATTGCATCTTTTCATCCATGGAATGCAATCCACATTAGACAATGAATCAATGTTTTGAAGGCTTGATTTGAGTTTGCTACTTTTGGCCATCTTGCCAGTTACTTGAGCAAGAAAATAAAAAGGGAATAGAGCCTTGGTGGAGCTCAGATGGGACAAGTAACAAACAACAAGAACAATTAGCTGTTGAAACACCTGTAGATCCTCTTCGTCCATCTATCAATCTTCAATTCTACAGGTCTGGGACAAGGAGCTTAGATGTCCTTCTCCACATGTCCTCCAACTCTTCTCTGAGCTTCTCTTTATGCCTCACCATGTATTGAATTAAAGAATGATTTTTTGCAGTTACTACTCAGTTGCATCATGAAGTAACTGAAACCCCCAAAATGTACTTTGTATTTCAAGAGAGAGCTTGACGCAAGCTTGTGGCCATTAGCATTACTACATCTGTGTGCACTCCCACATTGGTTTTAGCTTTCCACCACATTGGCCGGATTCTGGTGGGACTATATCACAATCAAATATAGTATCTTATAGGATAATTACATAATTATTGGGTCTCTTCTGAATAAGTCTGGCTAACCTGGGGATGTGTTTACAACATGTCTGATGTTTACAACATCATTACTTGTTTTTCCCGTAAGACTTTGTTGTAGCGATGTCGCTATGTCCCTAGATTTCAGCAATTAGCTTGGTGAGTACAATGTAGTTATTACCAATGGAAACGATGGAGAAAACAATGAAAATGAGACCCATGCTTTAATATACTTGAATAATCCTTTATAGTAGCATTCTTAGAGTTCAACTAGCAACTGATACCCCTTTTCCACAACAGGAACTTTGGTGTAAAGTTCTATCTTACAGACCAACATCATTCAGAAGGCGCCAGGCGTTTTTCTTGTAAGCTTTTCATAATAAAGCTCTCTAAAATAATAAATCATAATCATAATCATAATCATAATAAAGCTAACCCTTTTGTTAAACGACCGTCTGTTATCTGCGTTTGGGTCCTCCCAGTTCCCTTACCTCGTAAGATCCTGAGAGAACGAACAGACCAAGAATAGACACAGCTGAGAGGGCAGGTAACGAGACAAGGGTGCAGGGTGATTACACAGACAGGAAGTCAAACTAAACAAGGGGAAAGAACTTTAAAAAATAAAACAGGAAGTGGGGAAAACATAAAGACCATGACATAATGTAGTTATTGTCATCTTGTTGCACTTATTACAAACACGCTATTACAAAATACAGTTTAGCTGGGACATTAACACACAAACACCAATAGTGACTGAAGTAAGAAAATAACACTTTAAATAAGTAATCCAGACCAATAGTTGAAAATGGCATGATTATAGCAATGAATTTATTAAATGAAAGCAATGGAAATGTACATATATTGTTTCAGCATTGACATTGCGACATGTGTACAGGTCGTGTGATGTCGGCTCAGCAAATCAACTCGTACACGTCATTCTAAACCTTTTTTGCTGCTTGACGCAGAAGTAAAAATTGCACGGTTCTCATTTTCCATGACTAATCTACAAGAGAATTCTGTCTATAACATAATTCACTCTGATTTTAAGGGTTATCTTGGATACACAGAGTTTGTGTGACATGCAGGCTTTGCATGCACAGCGAACCACTACTAACAATCATTGTTGCCAAACAACCCAAGCAGGCCCAGCTAGTTGTCAACCACAACATGAAAATGAGCAAGGAACCGGATAAAAACGCCGGCAAAGGAAGATTTGGTTGCAGATAGAAACACTATTGCAAATGTATGGAAAGGAAAGTCGGATGTTGACCAAAAACAGGTAGTTTATCAGCGCCTTACAATTATTGCCACAACACTAAGTAACAAGACTAATTTGTTTGGTCATTTAAATCGGTGCAAAAAGCTCTATATGACGAGTACACAGCCAGATCTGAATACCATCCAAAGCAAAAAACTATTTTGGCTGCCTTTGCCAGTGTTACAGCATATGAGCGAGGTTCCATTTGGGTTACGATGATGTAAAGGAGTTAGTTAGTGCCAAACACATGAGACACAAGTTATATTCTTTGAGAATGAATGGGTTTTTTATAGATTTTTAAAACATGTAAAGAAAGCATGCAGTAACTACATGTCATCTTTAAATAACCTATAGTTTAAGCCAAGCATGTCCAAAGTCCGGCCCGGGGGCCAATCACGGCCCACGGTCAGATTTCATACGGCCCGCAGCTTCGGTCTTATAATGTATTATTTATGTCCCGCTAGCACTGTGAAACAGAATAAATCTTTAAAATGCAATTCCTCCTTTCGCTGCATGGTGGCAGCACCACTCTAAGGGGATTTACAAATGCTGCGTTTTAGGCGCGTGAAATCCATTGTTTACAATGTAGACACGCGTAAACGATATCAGGCTCTGTGTTCTTTTGCTGAGAACCCTTCCATGCTCATTTCTACCATGGTGACTAAAAAGAGGAAAGTTGACAGTCTTTCAGGAAAGATGAGAATTACAATATTTCGTAACTGAAAATCGAGGGCATTGTGTTTGCCTCATTTGTAAAGAGACACTACCAGACAAAACATGCTAATGCATACGACAAGCTAACAGGAAGGGACCGTCCTGAAAAAGTGAAGCAACTCCAAGCTGCTCCGGCGTCACAACAGCGATTCTTCAGCAATTCTAACCCTAACCCTGCCTGTGAGTCAAATGAAAACAGCACCAAAGCAAGTTACAAAGTGGCCATGTTAATAGCTAAACATGGCAAACCTTTTACAGAGGGTACGTTTATCAAAGACTGTCCTGAAAATGGTGGAGAACATTTGCCCTGAGAAGAAGCAAGAATGTATTACGGTTTGCCTGGCTCGTAACACTGAGGCACGGAGAATTGGGGACATATCCTCTGATATTCAGAGACAATTGGGGGACAGGGGAGTGACTTTTGATTATTTTTCATTAGCCTGCGATGAAAGCACAGATTCATCTGACACTAAACAGCTACTGATTTTTTTAAGAGGAGTTGACGACGGCATTAACGTAACAGAGGAGCTGCTTGACCTCCAAAGCCTTAAAGGCCAAACAAGAGGAACCGATTTATTCGCTTCTGTTTGTGCAGCTGTTGATGATATAAAACCATAATGGAGTAAAGTTAGTGGGCTTATTACTGATGGTGCGCCTGCCATGGCTGCTGAACCAATTGGATTGTCCACACTGATCTGCAATAAAGTCAGCGAAGAAGGAGGTAACAAAGCAGTTGCAAAAACAGCAAATGAGTACTTTATTATTCGAAATATAAAAGTCTGTATATTATTTAATATGTATTTAACACTTTGTTTTTGTTTATTCCCTTAGAAAATGCATTAAAAAAGAAAAAACACATCGACCGTGCTGCAGGTGTTTGCTGGTTGCTCACTTCTCTCACAGCTGGAAGGTCAGAAGTGCTCTTGAAAATGAGGTTCTCCTTTTTATAAAACAATGAACAGAGCGGTCTGAAAGAAAGACAGCGCGAGTTCCTGGAGAGGGCAGAGCGCTTTTGTCACACTCTAAGGAAATGCTTTAAAGCTCTGCTGAACAATGGCTTTCCTTCCTGCCTGTCTGAAATGGAAAAACTGATAATAGCAAACAGTCCCTGATTACTGAAGAGAATTCTCTTACCCAAACTAGACAAAAATAGATCGGTATTGTGCTGACATCCATGACAACATGTCATTATCAGTAGTAATCTTTGACAACACACATATGGACTGAGTTTTGGTATTTGATGTGTCCAGTGTTCTTTCATTGTATCACATACCTTCATGTTTCAGATCTGATTCTGCAGCCATGTTTTTTTCTTGGGGTGTGTTAATATTTAAAGCCTATGAATTATTCAACAGTGAGTAAGTATGCTTAGCAGTGCAGCATTACATTTTAGGGATACATATCTGTCCACTTGCACTTAATTAATTTTTTTGAATCATTTAATTCTGCTTCACATTCACTAATAACTCAACAGGATATTTGAACACATACCAACTACAGATTCTACAGAGGCCTTGCACTGACAGGGCTGTAGTTAAGACCGCCACATGCAGGGAGAATGTGACGGGTAATTAGTTAGCGATGCATTTAGCTTTTTTCCAATACAGTACAGAATCTGCAAGATGCAGACAAGCTGAAGAATGCAAATGAATCCTCTTGCTTTTGTAGTCAGCATGTTTACCCTGTGCATTGATTTCATCCCAAAGCACAAAGACATGGAGGTCACAGGGACTGGATATTCTAAATTGGCTATAGGTGTTTGATAGACTGGAGATCTGTCCAGATCTAGCCTGGCTTTAGCCCAATTTTCAGTACCCGCATGTAAAGTTTATTAGGATACAACACATATAGTCCCTTATTATTCATTCTAATTGGGAAAATGCCAATATTTAGTTTGAACATGGCCATGTCCACTGCAGTACAGGTGTTATGACTAGAAGTGCAGAGCACAACACATCTCTCTCATCTGTAAAACATGTGTGACCTCAGCACTCTGGAGGTCGATGTGGTCACGTAGCTTTCAGCAAGCAAATATTAGGGGACAATCAAAACATTTTTACCTGTTATCCAATATGCAGCTTCAATATGTTGTGATTGTACAGATATCTACTGTCTGTAGTGATAAAATGTTGTTTAAATCCAGCTCCTCCACAGACCGTGCCGTACTCTGCTCTGCTTCTTTGCAGGCTAACTATTGCAGGAGAAATCTGTTCAAATATTGGCTTTATTGCGTTTGCCACTTTTGAACTCTTGCTTGCTTATGGCGTGCATTTAAGATAAAAATGTGTATAGTTTGTGGTAAAAAAGTGTTTAATTGCGCCCACAAAGGGAGAGACTTATCCACAATATCTGCAGAGATAATATTTAGAAATGTGTCACTGCACAGATTCTTCTAATTGTTTTTGTTTTCCAAATGAGTGCAGTTTCCTCCCTCTTTACCAGCTCCTATCTGTAGGCCTGTGAGTAGCACCTCCCCCACCCTGTAACTCCAACTCCTCCACAGATCACCACCTCCTCCTCCACATGGCTCATGATTTCCCATCAACATTCTGAGCCATGGCATATCAATATTCTGTTTGTTTTGGTCAGCTGGAGGCAATGATTAGGTCGCTTTTGCATACGGAGCCTGCATGCTATTGTATTACCTCTGTGGTATAGGTACAGACAAGAGCCCAAATAAGCAACTACACTTTAGAAACAAGCCCAATTAACTGCAACCCACGACTACCAATATTTGCAAGCAACTTTACAGAAAACAAGCCCAAAGTTGCTTATAATAAGCGGACTAGGCAACTAAATTGAGATGTTAATGGCCAGGGTTTTCAATCACCCAACCACCCCAACACCCACCACCATCCCCTGTCTGACACCCTCCCCTTCCCCCACACAATTCACACACACATGTCAACACCCTGCAGAAGACACTTCACTTGCTGAACAGTTGTGTAAATGAAGTACCTTTAGGTTTTCTGAGAGCTGAGAACTCTTTCAGTTGCAGCTGAGCTTAAATTGCAGCAGCAGAGAGTAATCCAGATAGTTTCAACAGTTAGAGTTGTACTGATACAAGTGGACCGTCAATTAAAAAACAGACTCAATTAAAATACAGAATCACTGTTCTTGTGATTCCTGATAATAGTGATTACACCATCAGTGCATCACTGTTAACTGTTCCCATGAAACCCAGAGCTCAGGTCACAGACGGGGACTGTGCTACAAGTGCAGCGGCTGCACATGTGGGACGTGTGTGTATGTAGACACCCAGCTAAGTATGTAGAGAAACCACTTGGCCTGATTCTGCAGTGGTAGGCTGCCTGGGGAGAAGGACGCAGCATCCAGTCCGTTTTTGTTTGTTTCGCTCCAGAATTTCTATTCCCCGTTTGCAAGTAGTGGACATAAACAGCTGTTTGGGTCACAGGTCGTACCAGAAGGATGTCCATTACCGAAACGAACGTCCTGTACCGAACAATTTGATACGACTACACATACCGTTACACCCCTAGCAAGCACATGTTCCTGGCAGACTACTTTGTAAACTGAACGGCATACGTTTACCTCAGTACCATTGACAGAAAGAATAAAACGATTGTCACGATGATAACTTTACAGAGCTGTAACGTTCTCGCTCAGAGTATTATAAATCTGTATGCAGTGCTAAACTTCTGATAAACTCAAACCAGCCATCCTGTCCGATCAATAATCTGAGAAGGACGAGTGACTAAAGCGAAAATGCTTTGTCAGCTAGGAGCCACACCTTACTGACGCCAGTGATGAAATGAGACAACATTTGGATACTAATGGAATTAGGAGCTATCCCTGACTTGGATGGCTGTTATCTAAAGCAAAATGTATGCTTAGTCACTGGACATTCTAAAAAGCAGATGTTGCAATTTGACTCTGCCTTCACTGCAGATTGTAAAAGGACAAAGAGATGATTCAGCAGAGTCACATCTAACTCTGACCTCCCACTCATGGATTATCATAAAACTAACATCTAGTATGTTATATCGCTTTGCATGAGTCATATAAGTCCTTATATTTTCTCTTACTCTTCTGTCAGCTTTATTTCAGAACATTAAAAAAGGAAGGTGTGGAAGTTGTATAACTATGGCAACAAGCAGTGAGGAACTGGCCTTGGCATTACTAACAAAATGACTCAATTGTACAAGACATTGAACTGCCTGCAACATTTCTCTCAGCTGAAATCCCTTCTATCAAGAGACCAGTGCAGAAAGTGTTGAGCTTAAGAGCGGTCCTTTTCTTTTACTGAATGGATGAGCACGATGAAAGAAGAGGAATAGAAAAGTTAAAGCTTACAGGTGACCGGACTCAGGACTGTATGGGCAGTCACTCAGCAGTCCCTTTACCCAGTCCCACACTGTTTGGTGTGCAGGTGACGTAAGGGCTTGTTGGAAACAAAGTGACACTGAATCCGGGGCCCTGCTGGGGCAGGCATTAGCTGGTTGGAGGCCCAAACCAGTGTCCAGTGCTTTGAACCACGCACTATCGACAGCAATGTCAGCAGCCCCTGAAAGTACCTGGAACTTTGATCTACTATCACCTACAGACTACGGACATATTGTTCAGTGGACAAAGAAAATCATTAATTAAAAACATACTTGCTATATCTTGAGTCTGACATGGCCCACAGAGGGTTACGCAAGCATGTCAGTTGTCAGGCTTCCAAATAGAAGGTTGTGAATTCAATACCAGGCTGCCACCATTGTGCAGCTGAGCAGGGCACTTAACCCCAAGTTGCTCCAGGGGACTGTCCCTGTAGTTAGTTCACTGACAAATGTTATGAAAACACAAGACACACACAAGTCAAGTAAATAATATTAGACACGGAAACTTAGAGATGGTAAGCCTAATGTGATCAGTCAAGCTCAGAGTCCCACCCCATACTATGACATCTGGCTGTCAGTGTTGTCATTTATCATGATTGCGCAACATCCTGCTGCAAGTTAATGCAGTTTGGTTTCACTGCAGGGGAGATGGGCCACAGTGAGGATCATCAGAATGATGCTGCATTCATGCCGCATGGGAAAATTCCAAGAAATTGCATCAAAAGTTTGAACTCTTAAGAAGGTGTAAAGTATGTTTATTGTAAACTTTGGTCTTCCGTTTAGGCTTAAAGATGCTTGAAGAGGCAGGACCAAACCACACAAAATATATATATATAAATCTATAGCTTGGCTTGGTCACTGACTATAGGGTGCTATTTCTTTTATCACACACACACACACACACACACACACACACACACACCTTATCTTACACCATGTATAAACGTCTGCCTTCACAACTAGGTGATAATAACATCCAGGTAACAGTATGTGCTTGTGGCTGACAACACAATACAGAGCTGGTGTCTGCTAGCTTTCCGGTATGACTTTATTTTAACCCACAAGTTAGAAGTTTACCTTTCAACAACTCAAGCAATTGTTTTTAGCTTCAGGAGTTCAAGTTACAAAAAGTCTGGTATTTAGCTCTCATCCCTGAAGGACATCATCAGGGTGCAGTCTCTATGGCACTCAATCAGTTACATTACATAATAGTGGAGCAGTGCCAAGCCCCCTGAAAGGTTAGTCCCAGTATCTCTTGAGAGGAAAGAACTTCAAACCAAGCAAACTCCATTTAAATGTTGCCTAATTCAAAGCATGTTCTCTAAAGCTCTAACATATGACTCCATACAAATCACTAAACTACTGAAATAAAACAACATGAATAACATTACATACACATAAATGCTACTAGTTGTATTGAATTGTTCGGCATAAGTATTTGCAACGGATCTTCGATAAAGATAAGGAATAACTATAAGGCTGTGCTTTCAGACAAGCGAGCAACAAGACATGAGAGATATTCCACAGGAGTTCTGCTGACTGCCATCACAGTACGGCATGTACCTGCGGCAGAAGAAACTGATATCAGGGCAAACTTATCTGCCATCTATCCATCGAGCAGATAAAGCATGTTGCACTTATAAACACCGTGTGAGACGTGACTCTGGCCGCACAGCAGCACGGCAGCCTGGAGATGGACACTGCGTTACCTGAGGACATGGTGCAGACTTTTTTGCTGCATTGAGTCACAACTCCGGTGGGACGGGTCATGTGACCAAACTCTGCACCGTTATGGAGGACGAAACTGAGCCGCATCTGTTCTGCAGCCAGCTGATAACAGCCTCATCCCCCCCAAGCTCAGCCTTGCAATCGGAAAAAAAACCCAGCCGGAGTAATAAACTTGTAATATCGCCATGTTTTTCCGGAGAGTGCTGCTCCGTGCAGGGCAGCAGGCGGGGTCCTGTAACGTTGCACTGCGGCTGCCCTTGGAAAGCCAAGGCATCGCTTCATAGCGTATACAGCTTCCCTGCACGGCAGCTGATGTGTCGCAAAGACACATGTAGCACATACCGATGTAATCCAAGAATACGTTGTGTCATCAGCCTTTACTAACTTCACAAAC
This sequence comes from Bovichtus variegatus, assembly GCA_943593645.1. Lineage (NCBI taxonomy): Eukaryota > Metazoa > Chordata > Actinopteri > Perciformes > Bovichtidae > Bovichtus > Bovichtus variegatus. The sequence continues at coordinate 713,988 of CALSCE010010643.1, forward strand.
CTCACAGTTCCTATGAACGCAGACGGCCACACCGAAGCACAAAGTGCATACTGCACGCGCGCAATGATGGCTGTCTGAGAGGACCGCTGCTTGGAACTACAGAAAGGACCGTTTGAAGCGTCCACAGTCGTATTTACCTGTTATTATCTTCTCTGTCGCCGTTTCTTTCTCAGTCATCATATCCCGCAGTTTCACCTCCTCCCGAGCCTTCTCACCGATACAGCTACACCAAGCAATTTTCCTGGTTTACTGGAAATTCCGGGACAAATAAGAACTATACTTCAACAAGAACAGCCTCCACTCTGCTAATTCGATGTCCCATTCAATTTGACTTCGCCTTGCCTTTCCTGTTTAATGGCCAAGCCGTTAAAAAACACATGGAGGAGGTATGGGGTCTGGAGGTTTTTCAAGTAGGGGGGGGGCAGTGACTTCGCAGAGAGGATGTTGGACCCCAGACTGCTGCTGCTCTCTCCGCCCCTCCCACCACATTCACGGCTGTCCTGGACAGTAATCCTGCTGCTGCCCGGTCTGCAGCAGCTCTGCTCCAGTCAGCCAGTAGGGATGCTGTGCCCTCCTCTACCATACGAGTGAGGCCAGATTTCATGTAGATTTGAAAGACACACTTTATTAATAAACAGACAGTAATATTTGGAAACCGTTAGGAAGACAAGATCAAAAAAACAACAAATGTGTTTTTCTCTCTGTCCTTAATAAGGTCACATGACAAGCCCTGCAGACTGATGAGTTGGGCCCCTTTTGTGCTTCTTGGTGAAATTTGGCCAAAGGGTCTGTTTTAAAGCCATGACTCTATACATGGTTTAGTTCATACACTTTCATTTGTTTAGCCTAACATATAAAGCCATATGCAGGACATGGTCATGAAACACTGTCAATCAAAAGTCATTTACATTTTTTCTAAAGACAAATGTAAAATAAGGATTCAGCTGGAACCCATTGGGCCAAGTCATCCATTGATCAACCAGGGATTTTAGTCCCATTTGGATTTTCCTAGTGGGATATTTTTGGGGCAATTTTTTTTATCAGATTTGATTGATCGATTTCTAGTATTAATCTATTTAAAGTTTTTAAATCTATTTGTCTATTTTCATCAGTAACTTATGTAGATCCCACATTGACATGGTGGCAGTAGGTTAACTTTGGGTCAGCTAATCAAAGACAGGCTAGCTGTAGATTACTGACTTCTATTGGGTAAGACCTCACAAATAAAGGCTGGCCCACACTAAAAGATTTTTCAGATGCTGAATATTTGAGAGACCCACATAAACAACATGTTATGATACATTTAAGAGTTCTGCTCCTATAGTGTGTGAAGAGCGTGTAGAGAGAATCCAGACTCTTAAAACCGCATCTTGCAAAATCTCCCATGATCAAACCTGACTTTAGTGTAAACACACATGGCAGATGAGGGGCAGGAATTACTAGCATTAGTTTTTCCACAACTTTGTACTGAAAATTCTCGAGGAAAAAATGTGGATTAAGTAATGGAGACAACGTAAACAAGGACTGTACATGTTACAGCACAAGCTGATAATCTTCAACCATCAAAGAATCGAGGCTTCTCTGACGGTTATTGGGCCGCGGGCAGTAAAACGTTGATAATGAGCGCAAACGTTATTTTGTTTTGATAAGGAGAATGTATATAACTGATTTCAGTTACTTTTCTTATGTATGTTTGTTAAGTATAGCGTATGTACTTTTTGCAGACTGTCCGACATCCAAAAAATTGTGATACCTAAACATTAAACAAAGTTTTGGATGATTACGTTGTTAATGGCCCAAATTATATTCATGCACATATTGCAGAAGTAATTGGGTAAACGGGCTAAAACAAGTTATGATAACTATAGAGAGAATGTAAAGGAAACGTAAATAGTCTTGATTTAGGTGATATGAACAATCAGTTTGCAGCTCACATACAGGGCCTGTTCTATTTAATTTGAGGCCCGAGCTCAACTTCATACCAGCCCCCCAATTGAAAATGGCAATCTCCAGGCTTGCAAACAACAGAGGGTCTAACCATTTATCCCAATTACGTCTATCGTCATGAACAAACTTAAGAAACATGTTCTTTAGCGTCTTGTTAAACCGCTCCACCCGTCTGTCTGCGGATGAAAGACACTAGTCAAAATGGAGCGGACGACCAGTAGTTTGTACAGCTCGCGTAACCGACTTGGAAGATAATATAAAACAGTGTCTGCGGCGTGCCTCGGGATATCGTGTTGCATAATCCTCAAGGACCAACACAAAGCGATATCCCCGTGCACCATGCTTCACATCCACAAGAATGCCCGGCCAATAAAATTGGGCCATGATCCGATGTAGTGTTTTGTCATACCCTAGATAGGGTATAGGATTATGATGAGCCGCCTGAAAAATCATTTCCCAACAGCTCCTCGGCACCAACAAATGGGTGTTTTCCTCTCCTGTCTATGTGTCATGGCTCCCACGATACAACCTGTACCTAATCAAAGTAAAGTGTGAGTGAGTAAGTGCAGCATTCGGGTGTAGTGGGGAGCCATCAGTACTTATGACGAGGCGAGGTCGGGGGGGGGGGGGGGGGGGGG
>CALSCE010010643.1:716672-737091 GCA_943593645.1 Bovichtus variegatus
ATCAGTACTTATGACGAGGCGAGGGCGGGGGGGGGGGGGGGGGGGGGGGCTGCGGCATGAGCCTCTTCCAACCCCACCCCTCCCTCGACGGCGTCCACTGCCTCCGTGTCCCCACTGAACACAGCACACAACTCACATGTCCCTAACACACGTGAACGCACCAACATAGGTTTCCCTGCTAGCCTCGTGAACCCACGGGCCAATTTGTTCCCGAAATCAGGGGGTGAAAGGCAGTCCCAGGCTGTATCTACATGTGATTTTAGGGGTACCAAAACACTTTTCTTGAATTATAATAACATTTTCCCCTCACTGGAGATAATTGTTGGGTGGAAAATATACCAAAAATATTAGCCTCAGTTATTTTAAAAAGGACTCCAGGCTTTATGCTGTCGTGTTCTTTTATTTAGAAATAGAGACGCGTAGAAATTAAAATCCAGAACACTTCTCTTCAGGTTAATGGTATTTGTTCGATGATGATATGGTGAGCATTACAAAAGTACTCTAATACTATTGGGGCACTGTCCTCCCTTGCCCCCCTTAGGACTGACATTAGATTAGCTATGATTCATGGCCCAGTCTGAAATCTTTGTTTTTTTTATAACAATGCTTTTTTTCTTTAAAAAAAACCCAACAACCTTGTCAGCTGATCAGGCTGTCCCTCTTTCACGGGAATCCATCTATCATATTCATTAGGCTAATTTATTTCTGGGTGAGTGTGTGTGCATAAGTGTGTGTGTGCATCACGAGGAAATGCACACACACGCTCCGCCTATTGCAACGCCTCGACCGTTAAGTTGCTCTGTCCGCCACTTGTGATTGTGCTTTTACAAGCTTCAAAACTGTATTTATTATCTGAATTCAGAAATAATAGTTTCATATTCTGAAAGCCAACCCTTTGATTTTATTTGAAATCAGACGAAAAACCACTGCCCCGAACTGTGCCTTGTTACTGTATGTCTTTCATTTATTTATTTCAGGAAGAAGTAGGAGAGGGGAGAGCTGTGCTGAGCAGGAGCAGAATGTGTTCACTTACAGCTTGTCATCATGCCTTTACGAGCTTCAACAATGTATTTATCATCTGAATATGGTGATAAGAGTTTCATATTCTGACCGTCAAGACTATGTTTGTTTAAAATCAACCAAAACCCCAAATTAAAGGGGAATTTTTACATAAATCCACGTTTCTCTATAGATGAGCCATTTGTGTCATCAGACTGATCCTGATAGAGCACGTCATATTTCACTGCATTCTCTGCTGAAATTCTTTCTACCTTAGATACTAGATAATTATTAGTTTTTTTTAATGTTTTGGTTGTTTTGTACAGTTGCAGCAATGACACTTTTTCAAGGAATTGTGTTCGGAAATGTATTAATAATCCCAATTTCCTAAAACCCTATTTTTTTTACCTTTCAAAAGAAAATTACCTTATTTATGTCCTTTTAAAATTTTTCACATTTGAAATACTTGAAACTACGATTTTGTGAGAATCACCCGGCTGTTCAAACCCTCCCCACAGGAAGCAAAAAAGCACACGGTTGAAATGCTACTGTGATGAAGGCAGAAGCCACAGATTTTTCAATTTATATAGAACTGATCTGTTTTTAACACTTATGACAAACTCACAAACTTTTACTGACTGTTTCACCACTTTTAATGTAATTATCCACTATTCCGACACACTGTCCATCTTAACTTTCTTAGCAAAGGTTCTTATCTATCTATTTTCATTGCTTAGATTGTCCAGAGAATTTACGGCCTAGCCTTTCAAGATTTATGGCCTGGCCATTTTCAGAGACCCGTACTGACATAAACACATTTTCCCTAATCCATCATGCAATACACACACATAGTAACATTCACATATCCTTTCCCATCCTCCATCCTTTCCTCACCATGGTGTTTAATACATATATAACACTAAACAAACATGAAACATACATTTGCATCAAACCCTGTCCCAGGCTTATCCCGAGCCCCATGGAAAGTCAAATGCACCCTCATAGACCTGGGAAGCCTTAGTCTGACAGCAACCGGTTAATATCTTTGTCCACAGGAAAAGAGACCCACAAAACATGGAACCAATTTACGGGACGGTCCCGGGTGGACAGCCACACTCTCTGACCGACCTGATATGGGGGATCAAGATTCCGCCTGTGGTCTGTTGTCCTTTTGTACCTGGCAGAGCTCCTGAGCAACACTTGCCGAGCCCGAGTCCAGGTGAGACGACATTTCTGAATAAGAGCCAAGGCAGAGGGAACCCTAACCTCTCCCACCAGGGAAGGAAACAGGTGTGGTTGATAGCAATAAGCGCACTGGAATGGGGGAAGACCAGTGGATGAGCAAGGCAGTGTGCTGTGCTCATATTCAACCCAGATTAGATGTTTGCTCCAGGAACCAGGATTTTGAGAGACGAGGCAACGAGCGTGGCCAACACTTTACTTAGATTCTTGGGAGTTTTTTTTAAGTTAAGCTTATCGTATCAGAGTGAAGATAACAGACACTCTTGATTTTTGAATGTCAAGAGTATGGAGGCCCTGAGAAGCAAGTTATAATTCTGGTGATACATTTTCCAAATCCTGATTGAGCCGCTAGGTCTGGCCATTGGACTGACACAGAACTACTTCCAGAACTTGGAGACGAACTAAAGACCACGATCCGGGATCGAACAGATCTCTAGGGAAGCCATGCAAACGAAACACATTGGACATAACAACCTCTGCCGTTTCCTTGGCGGAAGGCAATTTGGTCAGAGGGACAACGTGCACCAACTTGGAGAATCTGCCGACAACAGTGAGAATAGCTGTGTTACCTTAAGAGAGGGCAAGACCGTGACAAAATCCAGGGAGATGTCAGACCAGACATACTGTACTCTCCCTCCTCCTTCTCCGTCTATGGCGGACAACCAGAAGCACTGCTTGATAACAAACATAGTTCGTTTGACCACCGGATGGCAGGAGAGGTGGGAGGCATGAGCACAGTGAGAGCGCAGGGGAGAGGGCACAAACAACCGGTTCTGGGGGCAGCCATCCGGCACAGGGTTACCAACATTGGCCTGTCTTACTCTTCAATGGCCCAGGTGACAGTCGCTGCCACACACAAGGAAGGCAGAATGTAAAAGGATGGAGCAAGTTCCGAATCAGGGTCAAAAAGGCGAGAGAGAGCGTCCGCCTTAATGTTCTTCGAACCAGGACGAATGGACAAAGAAAAATGTAATCGATTAGAAAATAGAGCCCACCTGGGTTGACGAGGGTTGAGTCTTTTAGCAGTGCGCAGATACTCCAGGTTCTTGTGATCAGTCCACACAACAAATGAAAGATCCACTCCCTCCAACCAGTGAAGCCACTCCTCCAAGGCTACTTTGGCGGCTAGTAGCTCCTGATTTCCCACATCATAGTTCCGCTCAGCAGGGGAAAGCTTCCGGGAGAGGAAAGCACACGGGTGAAGCTTGTTGACCCCTCTGGAGCATTGGGAGAGGACCGCACCAACTCCCACGTCTGAAGCATCCACCTCCGCCACAAACTGCTGCCGCATATCCGCAAAAGGCCAACACCGGGGCCTTGGTAAAAACCTTCTTGAGCCTAAGGAAGGCTCGGTCAGCCTCAGGGGTCCACTGGAACTTGGCATTAGAGGAGGTTAAAGCATGCAGGGGGGCAGCCACATTACTAAAGTTTCTGATGAAACGTCTATAAAAGGTAAGTAATGAACCCCAAAAACCGCTGCAAACACGAAAACGTTAAGCATATTGCGAAGAACAGAGTTGGCCAGAACCTGAAAGACAGCTGGGGCATTTGTGAGACCGAAAGGCATTACGAGATACTTGTAGTGCCCACTGGGGGTGTTAAAGGCTTACACTCATCCCCTTCTTTAAACATTACTCACCGAGACAGTAGTGTGGCTCACCAGCGGCCTCTTCTTTAGTGTTGAGCCCGATCTTTTACCTGGCAGGAAGCAATGGAAAGACCCAGCTGACCACATTGGATGCTCATTCCCTTCCTCAGGCGGCACTGCCGCTCCTCAGGAGTCAACTTGGTCCTGCCAAGTTGCATGGATTCCTCCAGACCAGAAGGGGGCAATGGAGGAGCACTATACGGGTAAAGAAAATAACACCTAAAATAAAACTCGATCAACTACAATTTCATTTAAAGCATGGAGGAAGAACTTAACGTTGGGAGGATGGGAACATGGTTTAAGAAGATGAACAGATAATATCTATAACTACTAATCTAAAAATAATGCTATATAATTGGCTCGTGCGTTTATATTAAAGACCAATACAATTACATCATTTTGCTCACAATATGTATGAATGTAAAGGAACCCTGTATCACATCTGTAGAGGTCCCCCTCAAACCTAAGATTTACATTTAAACTTCGAAATGTTTTATTTATTCCATAACACACTTTGAATGACAGACTCATTTGCATAATAAAGCAGAACTGAAGAAAGAAATGTAAAAGGAAATGTAAAAATAAATAAAGAAATACATTTGGGGAATTATATAGGAGAGAAATGCGAAGAGAAAACAATGCAGAAATAAATAAAGTATCAAAATAATAATAATAATAAATGCATTTTTTATTAATAAATACATTTATTAATAATACATATTTATATTTTTAAATATAATAAATACAAAGATAAAGCAAATTAAAACATCAATTTATGTCACTTTTCTCAATGAATTATCGCCTACATTTATTTTAAATTATTTTTTAGTACATTGAATGGCATATTAATTTATTTATCGAGTCATTGATTTATTTGTTCAATTATTTTTGATTTTGGCCAGTTTTGTCCTCCATATATGACAACCACTAACAGGGCTTTGATGTACAGATGTAAACTTAGTTAATAACCAATTCCAAAGTTGCACCTTTATGACATCAGTGCTTAAGATTCTTAAGAAAGATTAAGAAATGCTAGGATTGTGCTGTAAATATGTACAGTATATATCAGCAGACACAACATTATAGACAGGTTTTCCTCACTAGTGGTAGAGCACCTCCCTACAAAGTAAGTTAGGATCTCACACACAGTGAAAAATGTACTTTATCAAAATACTGTGTTTTTTTCACAACAGCCAGATGCATAATTATTTCATGTTTCTGTGGATCCTGTTCATGGACTGAAGTTTGCCAAAAATGCTGCTCACACCCACAGTTTCACGTCGCAGTTACCTATATCCATCCTGTGGTGATCTAACAAACAATTAACAGCAATTCTTAACAAAAAACACATTTCCAAACGGAGTTTAATGACTCAACCTGAGCGCTGGATGTGATGACTGGAGGCAACGATATCGCCTGAAATGAGAGGAGAACAGATTTAAAGTTTGACAGCTGCACCATGATTGGCTGTTGGAGATCGTGGCAAAATCTAGATGGTTAACTAAAAGAGAGGACGCCCATAATGAGCTTGTTAGAAGCATGTGAAGGAGAATGAATGAAGCGTCAAGGTAGTCTTCCTGATTGAGCTTATGCTGAACTTCATTAGCACACACACACACACACACATTTGCTTCACTTGCTTAATACTAATCCTTCCCTCCTCTACTTCTCCATCAATTCACATCTCATTGCCAGAGAAAGTACCTGTATCTTAACGGGAAACTCAGGATGAGGCTTGTTTTTCAAAATAAAAGCCCCCACCAGTCACTGTATGTTAACAGGAAACAAGGAATGGACCGGGTTTTTCAAAATAAAAGTGGTTCAAGTTCAACTCTTGTCGTTTTTACGCCTCAGCTGATGCTTTATTTTTATTCCAACAAAAACAATTAAAGGAAACCTCAACCCCTTCTCAGTACACTTAGGCTCACATTCAAACGTCTTCCATTAGTTACTCCACATTTTGCATCCTTCATCCCTTTCCCCCTTTTCCAACTTTAAATACTGCTTCAGCTTTTTTATGTATTTTCAATTCTTATCTACTGATCTCCATTCAAACCTTATAATATTCCACATATTTTATACATTATTGGTATTACTCAACTTTTCAATAACATTCATACTAATTAAACCTATTCCCATTTTCCAACTATTCCCACTGGTTCAACTTCATCTTACACTTTTAAGTCAGCAATTTAGTGTAGTTTCAGCTTTCCAGCATCCAGCATTCACACCTCTCTTTCTTCAGAAACTGTCTTCTCTAGTTTTACAAGTCCTGCTTTGAATATCCAGATACTCTGAACTAGATTATTGGTTCAGTACTGTCTGTTGACTGCTTGAATTTACAGTTTCTAGTTAATTCAATAAGTTCCTTTGTGGCATGAGTCAGTCACATAAATGTGTTACTTTACCCATCCTGCTGGTATGATGTCTTCTACTACAAATCAATCTATTTTGTGTGAATACAGCTCATGATAAGATACATCTTAGATCAAATAGATTGAAATTAAGTCTTTACAACAAATGGAAGTATTCTAGATTTGATCATTTTACACACATTTCTCCAAATTTCATCATGACAAATTGAGTATCTTTGGGAAACGTTGGGATATGCAATTATGATTTCAAATAAATGTTGTCACTCAAAGACAAATATTTGGGCCGTTGTTGGGGGAAAAACACAGTAAAAAAAAAAAAAAAGTCATAATACAGAATAGTGTTGTAGCTTTGAGAAAAAAATTAACAGCTTTGACAAAAATGTTCAATTTCATGACCATAAAATTGCATCATTTCGCCTGCTCACTGCATGTCAGTGAGACGTGACCTCAGTCTGGTTCATGTCATATCATCAGAATACATGTTGATGGGGCCTTGTCACCACCTGTCTTCCCCACACTGTTACTGAGCATTGCAACCGTTATTGAACAAGTCTGTTAATATCCGACATGTTTGATATGTGTGTCATTGTGTCAGTGAAAATTCAACAGCTTTTAAAAAGATGAAATAATAAAAAGTTTAAATTTAGTTTCAGGTTGTCTCATTCCCACCTGTAGTGTTAGACTTCTTAGTGTGGGACGGGAGATTGTGCCTGAACCAAGACAAGTATTCATGTGTCCATTCCAGTAAATGTAAATAAGGAATCTGTTGGTAGTTTCAACATGTAGCTTCTAGCATTCATTAAATAATTTTCCTTTACAATAAATGCACAACAATGATGATTTAGTAATTTACAGAAAGACCTAAAATACTTGGTGTATCATAATTTGTACACAATTCATTTCAAAATACCAATAGAAATTAAAATGTGACTCCTATCATAGCTTTCTCCTGAACTTAGTAAGAACTACTTCCTTCATTGTATTAATAACCTACCAGATGGTAGTTTGTAGAAAATAGATTGTTCAGGTAATTATTGGTCTTGTTGATGATGTAGAGGTGTCACAAACTTTTATATCCAATATGTCCTATTAAATTAAAGTGAGAACATTTAAGGAATGAGCATTCTTGTGTTTGAAACCAACTAAATGTGGCTGCCAGTGCAGTCAGTGATTTCAACTTTAAAGCTATCCAGCTACCAGACGTCTTAAAATATGATCAAAAGTACTTATTTAAGGATTTTTTTTCATGTACTGTAGTTAATTCAATTACAGGGCAAGTAATACTCAATATCAGTGGATTAAATGACTTAAAATAAGGTTAGTGTTATTTTTCTTTTGATATACTGTAGCTGTTGAAGACCTTCATTGCCAATGGTGATCGTAGGGTCCACCAATTTTGTCCAGACAGAATTATGTCATCGACCCTTGATGTGACATTTGATACGATTCAGTGTTAGAATGCTAACACTTAAACTATGATGTGAACATGGTTTACATAACCTGCTAAACGTCAGTATTATCATTGTGAGCATGTTAGCATGGCACCCCAAATAATGAAGTGCTGATTAAAACAAGTAACATTTACTTGAATTGAGTCAAACTGTGTTGCATGATCAGCATAATCCAATCTAAGATCAAAACAAAACAAATCAGATAATATTTTAAATCTAATTATGTCACTTACTTAGAAATATCTGAAATATTTGCAATTTACCCAACTATGTTGCCCATAGTGCCAGTTTGTGCTACAGTAATTTAACTGAAATGTTTTCAGAAACATGTGCTACAAAAGCTGAATATCAAATGTCTTATGATGGGTCTAGCTTCTATGTTCTTGAGGCCCTTTGTCAAATTCCATTTTCCAATTCCATCAAATTTCTATTTTGCATGTTTCTTAACAAATTATAGTTTATTAAACCTAGAGGTTAAAAAAAACAGTGAGTGTGATGAAGGGAGGGGGGGGGGGGCAGCAGCTATCTGGCCATGTTAGAGTATTGAAACAAGACAGAATTAAGTACACAGTCATGGAATGTAACATTTAGGAATATACTGTACTTTCCAGGAATTTGTTGAGTATTTTCATTTTAATGCTACTTTTTATTTCTACTTCATTATATATCAAAGGTAAATACGACACTTTTAACTACATTTATTTGACAGTTATAGTTATGTACTTTGGACATTAAGATAATGCATACAAAATATACAGATGGCTGACAAATTAGAGCGTTCAGAACAGCTTCAGTGCTCCTTGTAACAGATTGTTGAACTGTGTGGAACACTACTGGAGGCATGAACACAATTCCTCCAAAAAATTTCCCTTTTTTCTTTGGGATTTTGATGATGCTGGTGAAGAGTGCTGTCTTGCATGCTGCTCCAAAATCTCCCATATGGAGTTCTGAAGCATCTTATCCAGCCTTTTCTTTTAAGTTGCCACCTTAAAACACCTTAAAACCTCCAATGACAGTAAATCATTGCATGAAAAATAAAACAGTTTACGACTCAGTTACAACTGAAGAAAAGAAGAGTGTTTGCAATGTGGAGGACCATAAATGTGATTTTACCGTTGAGGATGCACCATAACGAGCAGCATCTTACCCCATCTAGTGGTGTTTCAGTATGAAGCCTTCCCCACTGCTGCCTGAGTACATATAGAAACACACTGCTTATATACAGTATATAGGCCCTATTGGTGTGTTTATATACATATATATGTATATATATATATATACGATATAGAGGCTGCAACCTGGTGGCATAATAAAGTTTGTTTTTGTGCTTTGGGCGACCTTTAATGATTACATTTCAGCCAGAGCTTTGTTAGGAATTCTTGAGTTATAATTACATTTTTATACCTGTTAAATTGTTAAATTTTCCTATTTATTTTTTTGTAGTACGAAGTGTAGTTTTTGTGATTCAGAAGTTTCAATATGAGAATGTGTCTTTCATTTATTTTTCTAATTTAGCTTGGAGAGCAATGAACAAGAGAGTTCTGAGAGGAAATCTATCTACAAGTTTAACTCATCTTAATATTTTCATTTGACTTCTAGGCTGGTGTTTGTGTGGCATACTCAATATTTATTTGATTGTGTTCCATCTACCACATTCAGAGGATTAATGTATCATACAAATGCATTATCTAAAATTCATTCTTTTGGGAAAAGACACAGATTCACAAACAGGTTTTTTGATATTTTCTGTATTTAGCTATTAGTAAAATAAGTATCAACCGCTGTTTAGGGTAGAGTATGTCATTTCCACGCTGATGCAGAAGTCAATGCTCTTGACTTTGTTGGCTTATTTTTAACACCTACCAAGCTTGTCATGAATGTGTATGATTTAACAAACCTCTCCACCAATTTTTACACATAAAGATCATTTAGTAGTCGTGGGCAGTTTGTGAAAACAGTGTCATTTATATATGCTGGGGCTCTAAGGCAGATGTAGTGATGTCATTCACACATGTATAACAGAGAGCCTGTGTGCCTGTTTGGAGTTTAATAGACACTGGTGTTTACAAGGCAGAGAGGATAGAATGTTAACATTCTAGTTATGGAAATATTAGGATCCAGTGTTTTATAGCTTGACCCGTAGGCTACAAGGGATCATAGGCTGTATGGGACTCAAGGTCAGGAACTCCCTATTTTTTTTATCTGTCTTTTGCAACTCCCCCAACTTTGCGGAAGTGCAATGCTAAATTGGTGACATATATATTTAAGGACATTTACATTTCAGTTTGTAATGGTTTGCTTTATGGGGCTCGCAGTCTGCCTTATCATTTGCCACAGCATCAGTGGAGATAAATGAAACAGGCCTCAGCACAGGTAAAGGTATGTACTCCTGTAATAGCTTGCTGGTAGAGGAATGCTATATTGTTTATGCTAAATTTAAACCCAATAATGACAACTCAAATCTTCTTTCTCACACTACACTTGTATGCCCAGTATGCTCAGTATAATGTATGTTATGTGATGGAAAGGAATCTGCAGTATTCAGCATGCGTCACTAGAGGGTAGTACAAGTGTAGAAACTGGAAGCAGATGGTAGACCTGCAGGCGTCCATCAAGGAAATATTAGATTACGGCTTGGACAAAGAGATCCCGACAGGCTGCATGAGCTGCCTATCTGTTTAAGTTATTTATCAAACTAAAATAGTAAAAAATAGTAATATACACAGAACTGCAATCTGCATATTTGCATTGTTGATATACTGGTAGGTTTAGAATCATGAGGTGTTTAGCTTCTTTAAAGAATGAGAATCAGAGTAAGAGTTAATTGCCAAGTAGGTTATTCACTTACAAGGAATTTGTCTTGGTGTTAGGTGCATACAATAAGGGTTTTAGGAGGAAATAAAAATGCAGGCAAAATACTGCAATACTCAAAAAACATAATAATAGAATTAAAAAAATTACGATTCAGTCACTATATGTATATAGCCTGAAATTTGTCCTGTGAAATTGAATATAACTAATAAGAATTTAGAATTTATAAACTTATAAGCTATGTGTTAGTAGTATTATTTTCTGCTGCATAATAAATGTCCCAATTAAATTTATTGAGCAAAATTGGTTGCAATAAAATACAAATGCAAAAAAAAAAAAAATGTACTCAATATTAAGCCGCTTTTTCAGTTTCGCCCATAAACAATGGCATGTCTTTTATTAAAGCAATGTTACAATATTTCCAAATTAGGTCATAACAGACTATGTGGAATATTGCATTTAAAACAAACAGACATTTACAGTTTGCTCAAGAATATGAATTAAAATGTGGCACTGTATGCAAAGAGAAGGTTGCAATGAGAAAGTCTTACTCAGTCGGCTGTATTCTGTACACTAGTGCACTTGGCACGTCTAAAATAAGAAGATTTGTGTTTTTGTAAACCACACTCCTACGGTCAGAACTAATTCTTCATGAAGTCATCCTCCTAAGCATGCTGGGAAAGGGTTCACCGACAAGTCGGCCTCTTCTTGAGCTAAAACAAAGAGCTCTCCATGACTCAAAAGAGTGCTGAGCTAACTGAGCTGTGCTGATTATGTGCTCGGCTCCTTCTGAACCTAACACTGTACTAACTTACCAGCACCAGCCTTTCTCTACGGGTAGACGCAAAAACAAGGAAAGCTGATCAACAAATATAATTTACTCATCATTCTAGGCTTGATATCCATCTGTATGACTCATCTCACTCAGCAGTGTCCCGTTGCAGCTCATGCACATAAAAATAAAACAAAGGTGCGTTTATCTGCTAAAAGTATACAAAGAAACTGACCCAAGTTCACACATGCATAGGACATGGACTTCTGAGAGATACAAAACTAATTCAATTGGGTGGTAAGAATGGTTCACTTCCTTGTTTAGATAGATAAATAAGCATTTTAAAACCGATTGGATTATCAGAAAAATACATTGCCACAAAGCTAACAACAGGGCTGATTTTCTTAGCTCAAGAAGAGTTGCCATTTTGGAATGTTTGTGGTTGTCACAGAAATGGGACGTGAGATCAAAGTACACACAACGGTAAGTAGATACAACTTACTCTTGTTTTACTCTACTTGTATTCACAAGAACGAGTTGGGTAATGTTATGATGAATCAGTGTTTATAATACTGTGCCTCCAGAACCACAAACCAGACCACACACACACACACACACACACACAGGTCAGCAGTAACACGCAGACGTTTCTCAGCTCTCTGTAGCACCATCACAAGCAAGTCTTTTCCAGACATTTAAAGCCAACCAATGCTCCTATTCAAACCACACCTGGTCAAGTTTGAAAACATGACTAGGGGATTTTAATTAGATGCAATTAGAGGTGGCGACCATGCAGACAGCTGGATGCGCCCCCTGCTTTTTAGACTGAAGGAAAAAGGATGCTCTAATTAGGCCGGAGGCTACTTTTATTCATGTGACCTGTGGAGACCCCACGCAAGCTGTTTAACGTCACCGCTCTGACAATTAAAATGGGACTTCATCTGAATGAGCTGTGCATGTTGACATAAACAGACACCATTACATTCACTGCATTGGGATGAGTTGGACAAACAGCAACAGGTGACCAGCAGAGGAGGAGGTGGATAGAACCGCAGCCTGTTCCTTTAAACACCAGCCCATGTGTAGTCCTTATATAGATAAATATTAAGCCAATGAGCCATGTTCATAAAAATGTTGCGTGTCAGAATTTTTCTGTAACGTATTCCTTTACACAACATTGGACACAGCAGTCAGTATGTGGGTATTTGACATTATTTCTGCCGTTTTTATATTTAAAACCCACCAAACTTTGTCTCAGGTGTCTTTCCAGAAAGTCTCTGGGCAAAACTTCCCTTCTCTGTTCAAACTCCTTGGGAAAAAAACATGGCCGTCTCTTGTAATCTACTCCTTATTTTGTCTGGGGACCCAACGAAACCCCTTTGAGGACCTCCAGAACTCCCTCAAAGACTCCTCTTGGACCTCCACAATGGGCACCAGCGCTTTAAAAAAGGCATTCAGAGTTCTTCTTCCTGTGACAAATTAGCTATCAACACTTTTCATACAGCCCAATTTCATATGCCATTTGTGTCACTTAGACCAAACTGGCTATCACACATGAATCATTTTCTTGGCAGCTGCTGCAGTATTTTTTTAAAAGCCTGTGGGCACCCTGCTGTTGAGGCCTACCATCCTCTGGAGGAAAAAAAACAGCACAAAGAATGGAATGATGGCCCTATTATAGCCTCAGATGTGAGAGGAGAGTGTCCAGGAGGAGGCTGGGACTCAGCTTCATTGGCTGAAGCTGCACCTTTTGAGGATTCAGCGTCTTAAAATATGTGTCCCTTTTTGACAGGCGTGAATGGGTTTTACCTTCTTTTAATATGTTGCTTGAGGCTTCGGCTCAAACTGTTGCTCCAGGCCTGCTAACGCTGCTCTGGTAGGTAAGGTCTGCAATATCTAGGATTTATGGGAATATAGTTGTTATTATTGTTGTATTTTCTGTGTGAAAAGAGTTTCTGAGTTTCTGAAGAAGTGAACTTGCTCTGGATTTAGCAAAGAGACAGAAGATCCTGATAACAAAGGGATGTTTTTTTTATCCTCTGCATCCAGACGGTGGCGGCAGTAACTTTCACAGTGACCTGGTCTAACCTACAGTGATGGTAATGCAGATGTAAACACAATATTACATATGAAAGCATAGGTGTTTTTAGTAAATTATTCATTTATAATTTAGTAAATTATTCCACTGTACAGTAGCCTATTTAATTTTATATTCAGTTTTTCTATTTTATTGCTAAATGTATTTCCTTATTTCTTTTTTATGTTGCATTGTTGGAGGATCCTGGGACTTAAGATTGTCATTGCCAACAACTACAATAAAGCCTGAATACATGTACTCAAGTGAAAAAACAAACACTTTCTGTCATCATTGATGTCATCAATGTCTTTTGTATTTTTTGCCTATTTGTCCAGACACGCCTGAATCTTTATTTTATCAAGCAAAATTCAGCTTGCTTCTCAAGGTTATTTATTAGATGTGATCACACTAGAACTACATTTAAAAATGTTGTAATTGAGTTTTGAGGCCAAAGACTGAGTTCGTTTTGCGGTATTGTCTGAGTTGCCTCAATAATTTCGTGTCCATCCTCAAGTGTGCTGCTGTCAGCAGAACTGTATGATACTGTTTATATAACCAGATTTGACCATTTTGGAGGTAAATGGCCGCGGACTGAGTGATTCCCGCTGAGGAAGGGCAGGTTTTGTTGAAAAAGAATAATGTGGTGACATCCAACAGGGCTGTGAACCTCTTCCCGGGCAGGACACTGCCTCTCCAGGATGCTGCTTTTCCTGAGAGGCAGAAAGAGGTGTCACCGCGGCACTGGCCGGCGGACTTGAGCCGTGTGCGACTTGTCCCTCCGCCGGCATGACTTCCTGTCTGGCGGCTCCGTGACCCTCTGGTCGACCCCGGGGGTCACGAGCACAGACCGTGACACGTGAAGCAGCGATTCAATGATTCGACTCTATTATAATACTGAACATACAACACGTCCTGTTATGGCGATGCTTTGCTTTATGCGACCATTTCAATTTGATTTTTCCAACTAATACTTTTTTGTAAACTATACATTTTCGATTTCAATTTAGTTTTAAATCACATTGAGATCCGCTGTATTATGGAATATTGGGTTTCATCAGAATTAATGAATAATAATAATAATAATAATAATTATGGACACGCCAATGCCAAGGCACGTGCGGCATAAGTCAGAAATTCACATTAGTTACCATGTAGCCTGTGACAAATATATATCATAATAATAATAATAATAATAATAATAATATAATACAACACTTCTTATTCAATTAAACTTGTTTCAATAAACAAACTTTTTAAGTAACTCATTTTAGACTATATTAGGCCTCACGTCATTACAATTAGCTATTAGACTATTTCAAGAACTGGGACATTAGAATGACACTGTAAAAAATAAATGTGGACTCGCAGAATACGCCAGACTGGGTTTTAAAAAAGGTAAAATTGTGAGGTGAATTGAGAATAGTTTGAAGTGAGAAACGAATACAGAATCTGTTTTATGTTTCGGCTCCAACCTGCACAGTTCACCCACAGGCCTCATTCTGTCTCCATGAAGGAGCCTTTGATCACTCCTTCACGTTCATGTTGCTGTACATCTCATGTCACAAACACATCCACGTGGAACTAGAGACCACATGTACAATCTAAGTGCTTGTCCAGTTTTCACTTTGACCAAATAAAGTGGTGAATAAGTATCACAAATCACCATCCATAAAAAGAACAAAATATAAACAGAAGTCAGTCCAGTTTTTCATCAGGAAGATTCGTCTCAGGCAAAACAATCGTCATTTTTAGGAAATCAAAGGTGGATCATTTTAGAAGAAAGGTTTCCTGCAGACACAAGTAAATTTGACTTCTTTGGATAAAAATATGGTGAACTAATAAATGAATAAATAAATTAAAAAGTCCTAGTTGAATTTCATTATTGCCTGAAACAATAAACGGCCGGTGTTGTGAGCCATACTCACGTTCCTGCTGCCACATGCTGTTTGTGACTTAAATAGGTGTAAGTGTGTGTGAGAGAGAATTGTCCATTATCTCTCCAATAGCATTTGGAAGTCAAGAGTTCATTGTGGGTGTCTATTGGCCTCCCTTGGGTGATTAAGGGAACAAACAGTTCAAGGGTTCAGCTCGTGTATTTTCACATTAAGTGTTGGAGAATCAGGCAGGAACGGGCGGAGGAAATTACTATACATGTCAAAAATGTAAATGAAAAAGTCAATGTTTTTGGTTGCCTTGTCTCGCAATTATTTGTTATGACTTGGAAAATCTTCTGCTGGAGCCAACATTATTATTATTATTGTTATCATTATTATTATCATTGGTATTATTGTCTTTGTGCTTCCCTTTCAAAATAAAGAACAACGCCTTGAATTTCAAAGTGAAGGTTTTCAGAACACAGCGTTCTCGTGCCATTGTGAACATGTTTTTTATTTGTTATAAATACTATAAATATAAATACTTAGAGTGAGGAATTCAGCCGACCGGTATGACCTTGTGGGTATCGGGGGAGATTGAAGGTTTGAGTCCAATTCACAGCCCGCTAATAAGACGACAACCGTTATAGTGTCGCGCGCGCCGGGGTTAAGGCCTTCCAAATAATGCAACCTCCGAGGGCGGGAGCGCGAGGAGTACGTGCGCGTGGAGTGGAGGTTTGTTCAATCAATAGACTTTGATTGGCAAAACTTGTGTTCATATTTTCCTAAAGTTCTTTACAGCTGAGTGTGTTAAATTTGACCATTTCATTAAAGTGCAAATAGATGCTTTTATGGTGAATGTGCTTCTGTATAGAACGCACCATCACAGCACAGCGAAGATGTTCCGGGAAATCCATAAGTTTCAGTGTTTCACTCATGAAAGGAGACAACCATACATATAGTGTCAGCAGAAAATACCAGGAGGCTGTAGTCTCTTGGATAAAGGAATACGTTACTACAGAATACTATAGACAATTGAGCAATAATTAATAACATATATAAACCCATGTGCTTTATATCACAATAACGTCTGTAGAGGAAAACTTCAGTGCATCACATTTGGACAGCGACTGGTGAATAAAAGGCCAAATATTGGCCTCTTATCATCATAATAATGCTCCAAACCTCAAAGAGTTACCACAATTCACCGTTTTAGTCTTACATGTCACTCATTAGCTCAATGAATATGTGACAGTATTCAAATATCTGTTTTTTTTTTAATCAATTCTTTATTCTAGCCTATATTTAAACTAGCAGAGAACAAAACAAAAACAGACAAACAAAAAGAGGACAGACTGCGACTCGCATCGCCCAGAAAGTAAAAAGTAAGAAATAAAAGACATGGTACAAAACAAACTATTCCCCACTCCCACACCTTATGCTATCATATAGACCTATGTCTTTTCAAGGACAAGGAGTTATTGTATGATGCAGACATTTATAAGCAGATACGTGGATCTTATATACACACACACACACACACACACGCACACACTTCTGCATATATATTTTTTTCAACT
This sequence comes from Bovichtus variegatus, assembly GCA_943593645.1. NCBI lineage: Eukaryota > Metazoa > Chordata > Actinopteri > Perciformes > Bovichtidae > Bovichtus > Bovichtus variegatus. The sequence goes on from CALSCE010010643.1 coordinate 733,502, forward strand.
ATACACTTTCAAGGGAATTCCTGTTTTTATTACAAATTATTTCCTGCGTTAAAGGACCATACCACCGTTTTTACATGTTTAAGCTACTTTTCAAATCGCACTGACTTTACATCCCTGCTGACCAGAGAGCAGCACTCTCAACACTTCAGCAATGTTACATTCATGTCTCGCACTAGAATGTGTGTGCGCGTGTGTGTTTCTCTATTTCTTTATTTCCCTCCTTTCCAGGCAGCCACTTGTTTCAATCACCACACCCACAAACATACAGTTTGTTATAAATCATGTTTTAGTGTTTATAAGGGGCAGCAACCAATTATAATTCCATAATTAATTTTCACTTTGCATTGTTTTACAAAGCAGAGGGTCACTTACAGGACATGGCAGCGAACATTGCACAACTTACATGTCCTGGTCAATAAATAAATGAAACGAATAGAGGCTTTATCCGTTCTAGATATTCAGTTTTTTATGAGATGGCAAATACACAGGCATCGATGAAAGACGGAAGCAGCGCGCGACGTCACTGTGGTTTCCTGCTGTCGCTTGGACGGGTTGTTTCCATGGCAACACACAACATAACGAGTGCGGGGACAGTGGAGACACCTGGACAATGTCTTACCAAGTGTTTATGAGCCGTCTCTCTAAGGAGGAGCAGGACCTGTACGAAATAAAAAATGCAGCTGCAGAGTTTTACCGGGTTAACAGAGTCCCGCAGGAGATAGAGAGAGCTATGAACGAGCTCTTCTTCCACAAGCCCGAAGACGTTCACGGTTACCTGGTAGGAATTTGTTTTCCTGCTCAATTGCACAGCCTGAACAGCTGCACGCTAAGTTGTGCTAATGCTAACGTTAGCAAAATGTACCGACAGTAGCTAAATTAGGTTAGTTTGCTGGCTACTTTGCTAACTAGGCTCAGACTAGTCTACGTACCGCAGTTATAGCTAATGGTGTTTACCTACTATACCGGTGGCCGCTAGTGCTTCAATGTCTTCATTTTTTAAATTCGAATGTATGAACCAAAAAATAAAACAAATTGGCAAAGTGGCTTTTTTCCTTTATAGTATTGTTATCTCTATTTACTATAATGGTCACATGCTATATTTTCCAGCCTACCTCAACCCGCACTAAATTGATTTTACTAGCTAGGTTAGCTTAGTTAGCTGGGTTAGCAATTCCACCTATAAGGGGCTGTGTTCCTTTTCTTCTGCTCTCCGCCGAACCTGTCGCACTTAACGTCAAGGAAGTGAGCAAATGAAGGAAGGGAAGTAGAGGAGAAATAAATGAGCAGAATTGAAAGATAAAAGCCCACTTCCAATAGCCCTTTTCCACACAGACATGCTGACTAGTCCCAACTGAACAATATCAGGTGTAATTAATGACAATGATGTCTCAGTTTAATAAAGTGGAACTGGATAACCTAAATGAAATACAGGCTCCATTAACGTATTTATTTTTTAAACTTCCACCTTTATTGTTCCTGCTATGAGATGTCTCCTGTGAAAATGTTTAATGCAGTAAAGTTATGACAAACACCTAAAAGTTGGCTCTTCTTAACTGTGCAAATGAAGGCACATATGTGTTGACATTAATGGATGTGACATTAAGAATACTTCCTGATAGCAGTCTCTTGCGTTTCCTTGGACAATGCTTCCTAATGAGACCTTCAAGCTGCTTCATTACTTTCTTTCACTATTGGTATGGCTGACAAGATGCTGGCACTAAAACCAATGTATGCGTCAGAAAGGACTGGACAAGGTAGGGAAGGCAGGAGGATGCTTTTAGGGGGAAAAATTACACTACCAGGAAAAGAAAATGAGTGAATCAGCGGGTGTACACACATATTGGCCTGTTGGAGCACATTGGTTAGAAGAGGCTGCTATTCTATGATACCAAACTTTCTGTAATTGGATATTCGGGTCTTGAGCAAAATAGAATTGAGTCAAAAAGCTCTGTGACTGTAAAATCTTTAGAAATTGCATCAATAACCTTTTAATCATCTCACCAAGTACAATATTTTTTATCTCTTTATTTTTGACTTTGTCAAACTATGTTTCGGGATGTTTGATTCAAATGCATCTTAGATCACCCAAGCAGCAATTAGTTTCAGATGTAGGTTTTAGACATATATTTTGTTGTTTCGGTTCAATGTTGACACTATATTGAACATGAAAAATAATGCTAATAATGGAACATGAAAAAATATTGTGTGTTAAAGAATCAACTTTTTGAATGTTGTCCCTGAATATAATAGTAAGAGGTATTGCTATAACTGAATATGCTTATATTTATAAGGTAAATGTTTGTATGTGTAGCAGTTTTAAACACAACTCCATGTGATGGATCTAAATTAAGAGTTCTGAAACCAGAAACTCACATAAATTATAAGTTCATGAGAATTTTACCTAATTTCTTTAACCATTATCTGTCACCTTAGGCAAATTACTTTACAAACCTATGTACACCACCAATGATCAGCAGACTGAGGGGAAGGGAGGTTTATGATGCAAGAGGGCAACTATCCATTGAGGCAGAGGTCCTCTGCATCGTCTGCAACAAGGAAAAGGTAAAACTCACGAGTCATATTTTTCCTTTCTGTCCACAGACACAACCTTTCCTTGTAAAAATCAGCGCTAGTCCAATATAATTTCATCAGATCAACTGGGAAATTATAGCTTTCTGTTTGGACTGTGGCTGACGATGGCTCATGTGGCAGATTCTGGATATTCAGTTCAGTGTATGCGTTAAGTGTAAAGACTGAACAAATAAAGGTTTAACAAAGGAGATGTGATTCATTAGTGATGTGCTGATTGTTTGAAATGACAGTAAAGGGGCTCTTCAAACATGCAGTAGGCTCTGATGTGAAGAGGCATCTGGAGGCAAGAAGCGAGCAAAGACGGTAGCAATCAGAAAACAGACCATGACCCTTGACCCTTGCCATTTCGGTTTTTATATTATCACAACACCTAGAAAGATGAGATGTGACACCATGAACCGAGGTCACTCTCAGGGCACTGAGGGCACACAACTAGGGCCGAGCCAATAGGCATGCATCAACGCTTTTACTCAACAGTATTACTTAGTGCCTTAACACTATTGACAGGGGGAGGAGGCCAGTTCCTTAGTGCCAAATATAGATAATGATAATTATAATAACCTAGTCAGGTCAAGTCAACTTTACTTACATAGCCCACTATCACAAATTGCAAATTTGCCTCAAGGGGCTTTCCAATTTTGTAGAGCAACGACACCCTCTGTCCTAAGGCCCTCTCTATATAGCATTTGTAGTGGATAGTGTAATAAAATATAAATACGATTTATAACAAAATAAAAGCCCAAAATTAAAAACGATTTAGGACAAAGCTATTCTAAAATAATGTGTTTATAGGTAAGGTCTACAAAATTTGCCTGATATCCTTCAGCAAGTTCAAAATGTTGTTTTTATCAAGTAAACTGGACACAGCTGTGCTCTAAGATCATGGACGGGCCCATTTTCATTAATATTAATGTGTAAAGACAGGAAAAAGCAGTGCAAGTGGCCTGTGAGAAGAAGGGGGTGGAGAGAAAAGGATGTTGCGGATGAGAAGTGATGAG
>CALSCE010010643.1:754742-820516 GCA_943593645.1 Bovichtus variegatus
AAGCATTTAATTTAAAAAATCAAATCCAAGTCTTTTATGGATTTTTTGATTTTCAAATTCATCCTGCGGGCCTGATAGAACCTCCTTGTGGGCCGGTTCCGGCCCGCGGGCCGTATGTTTGACACCCCTGCTAAGCGGTTTTGTCTAATGGATGGATTGATGGATCTGTACTACGCATCTGTTCTTATACTTTTCTTTTTTGACACAGTTTCCCTGCATATAAGTCTTACACCTGGATTCCACTGTGCGCGGTTGCGCTGCGATACGCTTGCAACACAGTTAGGCTCCGTCCTTCGCAGAGCGTCATACCACACTGGAACGTTTCAGAAGCCGAGCATTTTGCCTGCCCGACTTACAGATTTAGTTGATTTAGTAATTTTTTCTTTAGATTTGTTTCAATCAGTAAGTAATAGGTCTACAGACAAAGTAAATATCCAGTTATAAACGACATGGATCAAAGATGTGTGGCTGAAGTGATGTGATATGATCGGTGCCCCGTTCATTCCTATGAAAGTTGCTCAGTGGTGCATGAAGCCAAAATAGCTCGACTTTCTAGCATAAAATTACCCAGATCTTCAGTCGACCTTCCGCATCCATATGGGGCCCATAGAGCATGCGCACTAGCGTTTCCCTTAAACCCCGCCTCCCAGCCACTCCATCTCGACCGGTCTCGGCTCAGTCACATGAATGGAGGGAAAATAACTCTAGATTCTGCTATTAGCGCATTTTACAACTTTTTCACATTGCCGCTAAAAGGTGTATCTTGTCTTATTTTCTGTTGCTTATTTAAGTTGCGCTATAAAGGGCATCACCTGAAAGCCCTAAATGTGCATTCAGACTGCTTTGGTTACATGAATGTCTGTGTCCTAGTTCATCACTCTGTTTGTTGTTTTTTGCTTATATCACAGGCAAAAAGAGCATCACTGCAGAAAAACACTTTTCTCCAGCAGAGCCACCAGAACCAGTTTTGCCTGGGTGCTCGGCCATCGGCTCAGTGTCTCTGGCTGTGGCCAAAACTGGGGCAAAGATACAGGGTATCCCTCTCTACAAATACATAGCAGCTCTAAAGAACAGAAAGGTAGGACCACACAAACATATATGTTCACAAACACTACACTGGGAGCTAAATGTAATGATGTCTTAAACGATTTGATTCAGGCTCCGACACAGTTTCACATCCCAGTGTCTTTGGTAACTTTGCTGAGCTGTGGGAAAACTTCTCTTGGAAAATTGAGTTTACTGGAGGAAGTCATCCTGATCCCCCAAGCTGGACAACGAGTCAAACAAGTACTCACAAACTCTTCAAACATCTCTGTGTAGTTGTTACTTGTTCTATCTGTTAGTGGTTGGTGATGACCTGATTACTGTATAAAGTTAGTGCTCTTTGTGCAAGCCTTTGCTTCCTTTGTTGATGCTATGATGTAGTATATTATTGTTAAGACACCTCAGTTCTTCTATATTACATTTTCACTATATCTTTTTTTAAACACACTGAACTGTGAACTTCTTCAACAGATCATCACAATGACCCTTGAGTTACAGAAGGAGATGATAAGAATAATGAACACTTCAACAAAAGCCGGGGTGAGGGACATTGCGATTTATTCACTGTAAGAATAGAACCTGAGTTAACACAGGCTTTATGAGAGCTTATAATGTAAAGGAGGAAGGATTCAAGGCCTTTTCTGTTACTGAGCTTTCCTCAAAGTTGCATAGAAAAAAAGGAGATTTGTTTTCCATTTTTATGTCTTATCTTCAAATTACCTCAGGTATGCAGACCTGGAGTTGTGTCGAAATGCTTATTAAATCATTCAATACTTCTACTGTTTACCTTTTCCCTCATGCAACATTTGTACTGTATACACAGAGTTATCTCCTGCATTGTTCAATGACCCGTAGCCCTAACATTCATAACGTGAACAGTGAAGAGGGTGTGTGCACACACTCGTCTAATACATGTAATCTTGCAATGACAACCGTCTTATTCAAACCTATGAATAAAAACGTATCTTTTGTTATTCACATGTAGCTTCAGCTAAGCACAATACATAGATGTTGACAAGGTGAACTATGTCTTTGCTGCAAGGCCTCCCAGGCAATGCTGTGCGACAGTGGAGTGCTGGTTGTGACCTATGAGCGACCTGAGCAGCCTCTAGATCTCATCACTGAAGCCTGCACTAACTTTGGACTAGCACTGGGAACAGAGCTCCATTTAGCAGTAAACTGTGCTGCCCCTGAGCTAATGGACTATGTAAGTAAATGGAAGGTAGTTGCTGGCTTTATGTGAGCCAAGGTGTTTGGAGTCCTTCTGTAAATCTATTCTATATGCGGACAGCAGCTAAAGAGGTCAGCTAATGTATGCAAATGCAGTGAAGAGGATCACATTTGTTTTCTTCTTCTTTTCTTCTCAGTCTAAAGGAAAGTATGAAGTTGCAACAGGAGTTTTGAAGTCTCCGGATGAATTAGTTGATATGTACCAAACCCTCATCAGCAAATACCCAGCAGTGGTGGCCTTAATCGATCCATTTAGGAGAGAAGTAAGTCTAAAACATTATTATTCTGTTCATTTATATAGACAATATTGTCTATATATTGTAGACACAATTGTTTATATACAATATTTTTTATTCAGTATTCATGTCGTTTTCTCTCTAGTTTCTGCTCCAGACACATATAAGTAGAAAAAATTCTGGTAAATTCCTTAAATGTCCATTTTAATACAGCTCTCAGACCCATCCCTTTTGGTTCCTACTGAAGATGTAAATCCTAATGGATACTGGTCTGTAGGGATAGAAGTTTGAAGAGAAGGGCATGTTTCTGCTCACACAGCTGAAACCTGAAATCTGAGTTAACACTGAGATAACCTGTTGACAGGCTGTCATATGACAAGTTACAGATGTTGACTTGACGGTCGTCCTTAATGGAGTTCACCCCTGATTTATTGTCAACAACTTGTCTTCACCCCTGTGAATGCACCACCTGTAGGGACAGACAGTGGGGTCAGGTGCAATGTCAGCTTGTTGACTGGCAAAGTAAGGGACCTGGACGGGCTACCACTGGCATTACAAGCCGGTTGTAGGGACCTCACTCTCTGAAGGAACCAGAGCTAGTGCAGGAGGTGAAGCATTACCAATTGGATACAGTTGGGCTCAACTCTACTCATGGCACTGTGTCTGGAACCCCACTCCTCACATGTCAGGGTGCAGGAAAGGAGGCTCTGACTGTAGTTTGGCGCACCAGGACCTTAAGAGGGTAGAATGGAGGGTGAGATCAACAGGCGCCTTTGTGCGGCGTCAGCAGTAATGCGGCAAGTCCACTAAACATGTGCAGTTTACTGCCAAGGAAACTCGATTAGTAATTTGGGTTGAATAATAATTATTCTGTATGTACTCTTGTTTATGTGTGTTTGTGAGATATGTGTTTGAAGGCATATGAATGACCATTTGTACAGCTTGTTCTCGTGTACGTGTGTTTGTGCTCTGGAAGGACATAGACCAGTGGGAGAAGCTGAACAATGTGATCGGAGACTCGTGTTCGCTGCTCTCTGACATCACCTACAAGTCAAAGGCCCCGTCCCTTCCGGGAGTCAGAGGTCACATCTTAAAGCTTATTCATGAGACAACAGTCAGTGATTTGATCCGCATCACATCAAATCCCCAAGGTAACAGATCCACTGAGGAAAAATAAAAAATGAAATGCTGGCTAGGAAAGATAGCAGTGCTACTGCTCAACTCTATTTAAGAAGCACATTTGCTCCTTTCAAGCTTTCAATTTGACTCAAATCCTCATCAGACACAGTTAGAGGTGTCGGGAAACAACAGTTAGTAAACAGGTGTGAGTTGAGGGCATTTACTTGCCTGTAAACTCTGTGTACGGGCAAGTGGAATGCCTCATGCAGTTGCTCAATCGGTCAAGTGAAAAATAAATGTGAACTTTGTCCATTTTTCAGTAGGGATGTTCCAATCCGATCTCAAAGATCGGTATATGGGCCGATAAAGGCATTTTTTAAGTGATCGCTATATTGTGCTATTGCACCATAGAGAGAGTGAGGTGCCATAGATTTGCATAATGATGCATTCAAGCTTTATTCACACAATTATTATTGGGAAAAGATAAATTATAACGTTATCATGATGTGTTCAAATGTAATCTTGTAAATGTTTGTTTTTGCTGAGAAACTTGAATAAATGCAGTTGTTAGAGTGAGATGTTTTCACAGCAATATCAAATATTATATTCCCACTCATTAGATATTAGAGTGGGAATAATGAACTGTTTAACTTCCTTACACTAGCTCTAAGCAGCTTATAACATCATTAAAACTACTAATGCCAAGAATTATTTTCATCAGAGCAAATATTTAAATGAAAATACAATAATTGAATTCTTTATCATTTGAATTGTGTGTTTTATGCAAATAACCACAATAAAATAACGTAAAAGGATAACATTTAGAATTTTTTGACATTTTCCACTTTCTCTGGCACGGTTGAAATTATGTTTTGGGACAATTCAGGGGATGGTGGTAAACATGTTAGTCCGGAGTCTTGCTACAATTTCCATTTCAGACAAGTATATTTATAGACAATTATATTCAGACAAAGATATTTCAGCTACTTGCCCACTCCATTGCAACAATTAGTCTGATGATGTCTCAGGCCGAAATTGTTTGTAAATTAGAACATCATGTCAACACCCAGTGCTGTGCAGTGCGGAAATACAGAACAGTTGCTGGATAATTTCATATCAAATTCATTTACATTTGGAATATAGTGAATGCACATCACATGCTTTAGATGCTTCCTTTGTGAGACATGTTGGAAAGGAGCCAGACAGATTAAGCTTTGCAGTAGTTTGGTCAGCCTTTCCATGACCAACCAGGCGGCCCATATTAACACATTTAGTGCTTCTTTCTGCATAGACCACTGTTCAGCCCTGTACCCTTTCTGCTACAAACACTGCTTCCTAGTAATTAAACCCCCTCCACTGCCCAACCTCATAATACATATACAATAAAACTCAAGGGCATATAGTCCCTATTTAAGTGGATATTTAGGTTGAGTATAATAGCATTGGGGAAGTTGTTTATGAGTTGTATATATGATAAATATTGAGTTAATTGTTTGAGTTATGGAGAAGGGGTGGGACCATATACGTTTATACTTCTTCCTATTCCTTTTTGACTATGTAATATTTATTTATGTTGTTTATGATAATTTGTATATTGAAAGTTTGCTATATGTTTACTGTTCATTTGATTTGTTATTCTTGTTTTGTTGTTACATGTTCAAATGTGTGTGTTTGAGGACACCTACATGAATATGATGGGACATATTAGTCAGCTGGTTGCCAAACAGCTGATGGTGACACATGAATGAAGCAGCTCATGCATGCTGAATGGAAACTTCTTTGGCTGAACTTCTTTTTCATCTGTCAAATATTGCTTCTATGGAGGTGTTTATGCTGTCAGTGCTGTGTGTCTCTTTACCTGTTGACATGTCAGGTGCAGTGTTAATGGGACCAGCATGCAGTGAGCCCTGCAGTGATGACTCTTTGTCAGATATAGTAAGTCTTATTCCCTCGCTTTTATCATTTGTCTGATCAGAGAATATCTATTAACTTTAACCTATATACATCCTTGAACATTTGCAAATTCTTTGGTTGTACAGCTGTTTTTATTTTAAAAACAGATATATTTTACATATATATATATATATATATATATTTTGTTTCTATTGTAAATCTTTCTATTATTGACTTGCAGTACTTCTTTAGTTTTTTCATTTTCTTTCCTGTACTATACTGTGTGTATTGTTATGCTCCAAAATACCAAGGCAAATTCCTTGTATGTGAAATCCTGTAATAATCCTGATTCTTATTGTTTTTTTTTTGGTCTTCTATGATAGTAAACTGAATATCTACTATATATGGATTATCAAGAGTATGAATATGTCAATTTAGGCTCTGGGAAATTGTGATGGACATTTTTCAATATTATATAATATTCTCAAAACATAATTGAGAAGGTCTCAATAAGAATCTCAATGAGAACATAATATATAGATTAGATGCCAATGAAAGTATTCATAGATTGCACCCAAGTCACCCGAAATGTAAATCCTGCATACTTCTAACATCAAGGGGCCCAACGTGTGAGGAACCACACGTGCCTTGACTGACACAAACGCCCCTATTCCGTCCACCCTTGGGGCAGCCTTTTCGACTGAGATTGGACCATACTTATTCCTCCTACTTGCACTCAGTTTCATTGTTAAAAGAAAGTGTGTAAAATACAACAGCAGGCTCATCAGTGTAACTCCAGAGACCGTGTCCTGTTTCTGTCTCCCTCCCTTTGGTGGCATCATACCTTTCCTCAGCACCACTTTGTTCTTCTCCTCCCTCAGGCTGTGGGTCTGGGCCTGGACTATGTCAAACTGGGAGGTCTAAGCGGTGCTGAGAGGATGACTAAATACAACCGGCTGATTTCTATAGAGGAAGAACTGGCCCAACAGGGAATCCTGGGTAGGTTTTTATACTCCTCCCTCCTACTCTTTTTTTTTTTTTTTTTTTTTAGAGAGAGAGTAATCGCTTGAGAACACATCTCTCTCTCTCTCTCTATCTGTTGGATGTGAAAGGAAACTGTGTGTGAGGAACCATACAAATGTGTACTTGTGTGTGTAAGAATGACCCCCCCCCCCCCCCCCCTGGATCTGTTAATTGGCCACCTAATTACTCACAGGGACAAATACTTTCCCATCCATCATTTCAGCAAAGAGTCAGGGACACTGGAGGGTAAATGAGAGATGAGTAGGTCTGTGTGTAATCAATTCCCATAAAAAAAAAGTGATGTTTATTGATATTTAATGTTTGTGTTGATACTACATGCTGAAGCCCGGAGTGGACCGAGGTGGAGTGAAAGGCTTGGTGTGCTTCAGCTGCAGAAACATAATTTCAGTCCCGTTATCTGAGGCATCTGCGGTCCAGCTTTTGTGCGTTCACTTCATTTCATTATTTTGTCTCGTCCACAGCCTCCAAGGAGAAGCACCCCCCTCCACTGTTCACTGAAAAACCACAGGAGCAGTCCGCTGCTGCAGACTGACATGGCCTGCTCACAGCTTGTTTTTATCAAGAAATTATGACTGATTTAAACAAGTCTTCAAATCTGTCTCAGTACTAAAACATTATATTTTATTTTCATAATTTAATTCTGCTGTTATTGCTTGCATGTCAGGATTTCAATTATAAAACCTGCTGAGTTGATTTTAAACTAATGCATTAATCTAGTGTTACCAGTCTGGTTTATTAAAAAACTGTGGTATAAAAAATCAATATGAAGCTATTCAGAGAGAGGCTAAGTGGGTAAACATAACCTTCAATAAAAACATTTTTTTCAACCCCCAAACATCTTGTGCTACTTCAGGTAGATACAAGCCATATTAGCAGGTGATGTTCACTGTACCTCCTCACACAAACACACGTCTGCTTTCAGGTCACAATCAATCATCTCCACAAAAATATCTAAACATTGCAGCACTCATAAGCCATAACACAGCAACACGAGCATTCAGTATTCACTACAATGGAAACAGAAGAGATCCACTGGTGAAGGTCATTATTTCATGTGACCACTGCTACTATTTAAAACAGTTTTTTTATGAATAATGTTTATATCGTTTAGTTATTTCTTTATTTTTGCCAAAAAAGACCAAATTCAGTTTCTAACAGTTTCAAATTAGTATTTCTATCAAGTTAGATAAACACAGAATACATTCCCTCACTTGTCTATTAACATTTAACTTGCATAGTACCGACGTGTCAGCCTTCGTTGGTGTCACTTTTTAGAAAAGTCACCTGAAACTGCATCTAGATCAGTGATTACCAACACCCTTATATATTTATAAGATATTTCTTGATTCAATGTGTTCTTTTGGCCAAAGAGCTCCGTGATTTAACAGAACTGGATAAGAAAAGGCTGTAAAAAGCTGTGGGAGGATAAATGGCAGAGAACACACACACAGAGAGCTGCGTCAGTGTTGTCCAACAAAGCCTGCCTCCTGTGTGTTTGGGGCGCGTGAGGTAAAGGCCTCCTCATAACTGGTCAGCAGCACCCTCTCTGTCCCCTCTCTGCTCTCAGTTCCTGAAGGAAATGATTCTGTCTGTGTGTGAAAACAGGAGCAGCATCCGCCCGCCCTGCAGCTCAGGAAAAGAAGGCTGCTTGTATACAGTGGTATATGGAGGAGCTTCACAAGTGCTTTGTGAACCAGCCACAAACAGCTGCATCAATGGGCCTGTCGAGTGAGTTCTCCCTTAGTCACGGCTCATTCACACAGAATCTGGCTGACATTACAATAGACCTGCTTAGTGTTAAATTACATTTTTCTTTTTGAATGAACCGGTACATATTTCTTTTTTATTTTGTATGCCTTTGTGTTTTACAGGGAGCTCTATTTTTTTTTTTTTTTTACAATATTTCTTGATTATACAATTTTTTCATTTGTCAGGCAAATAAAATATGGGTGGTTTCTTGGTTTTCTGGCAGTGCACTCTCAGTGTTGCTGTAACTGACAACCTCTAATCAATGAAACGTGCAGACACAAACTGAGGCCGGACACACAGCCACGTCTCAACTGAGGCTCCCCAGCAGGCAATTACAATGTTTGGGAAAATAAATGAAATGACTAACAAAATAGGTCAAATTAAGTGTTTCCCAGACACACTAAAAGGACCTCCCTAATTGCTGGTCCCTGAAGGGACAAGAATACAAAAACAACAAAACATTATATTGTATCAGCCGATGACGAGGGCAGAGACGGAGAGCAGAGAATGGGCTGTGGGAGAAGAAAAGGACACTGCATGGTTTGTGTGATTATATGTTTTACCTCGATCGGAGTGTGTGTACCATCCGTCAATCAACATCATTTGTTGGGAGGTTGGAGCAGATGGCGGAGGAAGGAATTGAGCCGGTCATTGACTTTGTCTCTGCTGAGGGAAGGAAGACGGAGACAACACATCTTACTCCTCTGAATCAAAGACTATATTGCATGTTGGCATACTATCGAGTTGTGCCAGGACGGCCTCGACTAGAGGAACCTCATTAGATATGGAGGATATGAGGAGGCAGGATATAAATCAATACAAAGGCCTTCTCTTCTTTTTTCATTTTTCTCCTACTCCAGCAGGTCGACCACTCAGACACTCTATCCTCCAACATGTTATCCAAAATAATTCGCACATCCTCATGCTACTTGTGTCATTAGAAAATAGAGCAGGAACAGCCAAATGTGCTCTCTGCACAACTGATTAGTTTATAGAATCTCCTGTTTCCTGTTTCGACCAGCTCCACTGCTGTGACTAAATATGCTGTTAAATAAAATTAGAGTGTGACTTCCTGGAGTTAGGGATGAATGGATGTGTGGAAGATGGAGTGAAGTGTTTAAAGCCTGCTGCTGATGAACCTGGTTAGAAAAGAGCCACAATGACATTTCCTCCACACGCTGTTCAGGGGGGATTGGGAGCTGGAAATTGCACCTCAGTGCTAAACGACGCCTAAGCTTTAATTAACAGCAGCACACAATAGGTAACGGACATCGGCCACAGCTCACAGCTCTCATGTTTCCATCCCTCTCTCAAGGAAGTGTCTGGGAAATATGGGCAGGTGTCGAGGGCAAACAAAACAACACGCGAGCAGCCCACCATTGTGGTTAAATCAGCAGCACAGTCATTGTGATTTTCAAAGGGCACATGGCTGATCCTCCGCTCTTTACCTGACTAACACCCTCCTCTGACTGAGGCTTAAAGGGACACTTTAACACTGTTACAAAACAGCTAGAGGTGAAGTGTTTTGCATTTCTGGACTCTTTACTGATGTGATTTTGCTCATCATATCATTATGATTTTCCCCACATGACTACAACATAATCTAATGTCTAAAACTACAAAACAATCTAATTTTAGTGTCATTAACTCAGAATGAAATTGTTTCTTACACACGTCACACAGGGAGAATCCATTGTAGAGGTAAACTCTGTTTGACACATTTTAAGCAAAATCATTAAAGCAAACTCAAATACAGTAAATCAGAAACTTTTGTATAATCAACATCCATAATTACAGAGTTTCCATTCCATCTACAGAGCAGTTACAGCTGTAGCCGAGCTAAGACATCTATATACCACTACCATTTTGTTTGCCAATGCATTTTGAGGGGAACGTAACTGCTGCCTGGATCTTGCTCCGACCAGTCACAAAAACATTTTTTCAGTGAAGGAAGTGCACAAGGAGGGGGTCAGGGTGGAGCTACAATGTTCAAGACTTTCACACCAGAGACTGAGTCCTGCGTAGGAAAAAAAAGCTCTGTGGTTAAGGTAAGGGAGAGATTGTGGATTTTACTAAATGTTAATAAAAGCAGGTCACTGTTGACATTTTTATTATTACTGAACCGAGAACTCCATAGTTTTCCTGAATCTTAACCATGAGTTTTGAGTTGCTTAAACAGAACCATCTGTCCATCATCTGTAACCAAGCGGCAACCGTGGGTCTGAAAAGTGCAGCTACTGTGCCTTAAAGCTGCATTCTCTCTAATAACCAGCAAGGGGCGACTCCACTGAATGCAAAAAAAGTCTGGTTGTATAGAAGTCTATGAGAAAAAGACACTACTTCCTCAGTAAATATCTTCCTGATGAGTTTAAGTCTCAATCTCTAGTTTCAAGTCTTCTTCAATACAGCATGTTTATTTAGTAAATTATCGTCCCATTTAGAGTAAAACAGACGATAAAGCAGGGTAGGCTTTTGATTTCCTTGTGATTGACAGATCACCACCACAGTGTTTTCTGGTTTGGGTGTTGTCTGTGTTTTTGTCTTCGAACATTAACCCTTTCACAGTGTGTTTTAACTTCATAAAAGTTAAATGGAATATTTTGGTCGCGTAAAAATATCTTGTTCGGGTCACTTCTGGTTCCATACAAACAAGATGGTCGACAAAATGGCCAAAAATCCCCCCCATTTTTCTTTAATACAGTGGGAACGGAGCCAACAACAATATGGAAGTTTTACCAAGACTACTTTTCTTTCTGTTTTTCTTTTATAGCAGCGAAAATAATGACATTCTCTTGATAGTAAAAATAATCACTTTTGTTGCTTCATTAAACATTAACATCACATATTGACAAATAAGATAAGATAAGATAGAACTTTATTTATTATATAAGGCCATGTTCAAACCAAAATTACAGCACAGTCCCCTCTTTCATTTCAATGAGTTGAACCTGGCTCGACTTTTGCCATAACGGCATTCCCATTATCATTCAACAAACTCCAGCGACACTTGTAGTATAAAGGTCATATCCTTTATACTATTAGTTGCTGTGTATTTTCAAACTTTTTTTCCCTTCTTCGAGCATCTTGGATATAGGTGTAGTTGTGCCAGAAATCACTACTCTGCTCAACACACTGTGTTGTCAATCAAAGAAGTGTGAGGACAAATGACTCACAGATGTGTGAGTCATGTGAACAGTGTCATTCTGATGATTACCTGTTGATAAAGGATAAAATGATTGCTTCGGTGATAACTTTCCAGAATTGTAACTTCTTTCTTCATTGTTAGAAAACACTGTGCAGTCATTTGGTGTCTGGGAATTCATCCTCAAAACTAATCAATCTATATTCAAACTGGCCATCTTATTGTTACCTACATTCCTACACCAAGTATGAGCAAGTGAAGGAACGGTGGAAACAAAGTGTGCCACAGTGGCCTGTAATTGTTCACTGGGAGGCAACAAGGTTAACACGGATCTAGACAGAACAATTCAGAGACAAACCTTGCTTTGGCAAAAGCTCAAGGCTGCAAAAACCACTCCACTGTTCCTCGCAGCGCAAACAATAAATTAGGCTTTACCTTCAGTATTAAAAAAAAGAGCTGAATGATCCCTCTTAATTTAACTGCTACGTGACCTCTGTGTTGATTCACAACCAGGATGACTGCTCTGACTTTTCTTTTTTCTGATGTGGAAATCCACTCACGGCCCATCTGACTGTATTACTGACTCCATATTATACACTCTGAAATGATTATTTGATATGCATTATGTATACACAGTAAAATTAAATACTAGACATTGATTTTGGGTCATGTAATCTTCCATCAATATATGGGTGGATACTCAGGGCCGAGCTCAGCCTGGTGGCACCTTCACACTTCAGGGGAGAGGACGGGTACAGACACCTGCACAAAGACACAAACACTGAAACAATCTGTGTCCTCACTTCTTACGCAGGCAAAAATGACTGTGCTGAAATTCTGAAGAACTAAAACAAATCACAGATTGCTCAAAAGTCCCACACTACAGAATACATTAGAGGGAAATGGGAAAGAGAAGGTAAACTTCCAGTATCAAATGATGATATCAACTCTCTGGTGTGGCCGGAGTTTGGGTGTAAGTGTCGTATTTGTTTCTTTATTACACCAAAGCAGAAAGTGCATTTTGCTGCAGGGGAGTCCAGTGATAAGGCCTTTCTGGGCAGAGTTTAACAAAGTACTTAAAAGCATACTTAACACGGATCTGCCCTGCAATTTTCCACATTATTTTTAGGAAATGTTAATTTCCAAGCAACGCATCCTGATGAATATATTTTTTGTAATTTAATATCTGCTGTAAAAAAAGCTATCCCAAGAGGCTGGTTACTTGCAGAACCCCCCACAATACAGGGATAGATATAGTAATTGACATTTATGTTATGGAAAAGATTACTTTTTATTTCTGTCTTCAGAAAAATGTCTTTATTCAATTCTGGGCCAAGTGGTTCAAATATATAAGGCCTTTACGGACTGATTTTGTGGAAGTATCAAGTGAATGACCTTGTTATGTTGTTTTTATTCTAGCAAACCTAATTGATTTATATTAGGTTTGTACAAAGTTACCACATTTTGAAAAAACGGCAGAGGAAGAAAAAATGCTTTTGTCCTGAGGTATGTCTTGTAATCTATAAAGAATTTAAAAAAAATTATGAACATCAACATGTCTTTTCACATTTCTTTAAATGACAACAATGAAGCAGTGACATTCACAATCTGTAACTCACTACACATGAACTAATTCATAATTATAATTCATCCACCTGCCTTCACATTGTATATGTTATATTGTTTCAAATCTTCTGAAACACACTCGTGGTCATACTGATTCACACTGTTTACGGTTTCATTTCTACGAATTGTACTGTTATATTATTTTAATGCTTTTCTTGTAAAATATTTTACGCATTTAATTTTATTGTATAGTATTTTATCCTATTCTATTTGTTTTAGATGTGTTAGTTGCTTTCTGGAACTAGGCACAAAATAATTTCCGTACACTTAGTACTTTGTATGACTTAGGTGTGGTCGGTTTAAAAAAGATATAGATATTTAGATTTTGTTGCTCGTGCCAGCCTCTTTGAAAGTAGTGAAACAGCAGCAGGGAGCGGAGGTGCTAACTGTCTGTATACAGGCACACATTACAGAGAACTAGCTCATGAGAGAGGTACAGTTAGACTTTAATGTGAGCTCTGTTTCGCAGAGCTGTTTATATTCACTTCAACCTCAGTCAAAGAAATCCACAAAATCACATGTACACCACCTTTTCAACAAAAGACAAACTTTTGAGAGAATTCTCACTGTTGATAGAGTAAACAGACGACTCGTCAGGATGCAGAAAGGCCTGATAGATGCATTACAGCCCACAAGAGCTTAAAGTGACGAGATGAAACTTACCGGCATCGTGTTGGGACTCCAGCACATCCCGCCGTCTCAGCAGGATCCTCTGCAGCTGCTCATCGGCGCTTGTTGACAGAGACACTGCCTTTGGTTGGGGGGAGGTTCTACTGAAATTGTCCTTGACAGTTTCAACAAAAACACATACAGACAGATGGACGGACGGATGGACGGACAGACAGGCAGACAGGCAGACAGGCAGACAGACGGCCAGTTCAGTAACAACAGAGCTGCAAAGTAACCATAACTGCTCAAAATGAGTAGAATTTTCGAAAGAAACTCCAGTAGTTTTAACTGGTACTTGTGGGACTTTAACTGGAGTGGATGCATAATCAATAGTAAAATAATATGTGCTCATTGGTGTGAATCCTGGAAGCATTCACATCCTATGTTCTGCTGCATTTTTTATCTGCTATTCTTCTTCTTGTAGTGTATGTAAATATAGACTGCAGCTCTTTAAATGTTGCAGTAGCACTTTCTCTTAGTTAATATACTGACTACTTTTCCAACCTTTGTTAAGTTTGATTATATTTTAACATTTCATTCTGGTGTAAACACATACATGTACAGTGAAGAAAACAAAGCCTCCCCCTGTGCGTAAACACAGTGAAATTTCAACCAGTAAAATATGGTTTGTGAGGACATTGGATTGTTTTAAAGTTGCATTACCACGATTCCTTTAAGTTCCTGAATGGCAGAATTAGAGGGCAGCCTCTCCATCTGATAAAAGGAAAATAGGAGGAAAAAGATGGGTTTGGTAAATAAACAGTAGTCTGACACATTATACTTATTTTTCCTCATTCAGCACTTAGAGGCTAAACTGCACCTCTTACCACAGAGCCGAGACACTGTAGGCAAGCATGAGGACGTATGCTTTCTACAAGAAGCAAATGTGTAAACACAATCATCTTGAGTCACGTCAATTTTCCCATCCTCATTATTTATAATTACCTGGTAGAGCAGGTCCTAATGCTATCTAATTTTGCAGAGTTGTTGTGGCGGAGCAACATGCAGACTAAAAGATGTCTTGGCCATATGTCATGTTTTATCAAAACAAGCAGCTCTTAGATAATCCCACACACTGATGGATTTAAGAGCAGTTAGGTTTAATTTGGTGATTTTAACAAAGATGACACATCACAATCATGGCAGAAAAAAATCACACACATGCACTTCCTTTAATGACTCCCCATTTTCATGTTCTAATGTCTTCATTATGCTGTGCTTAGTTTTCAATAAAAACAATGGCAAAGCTGTCTGCTGACTTAAAATGCATTAGCCTTACACTCGTATGACGAGAGGAGCAGCGCTGCTGGACAGACCTGGTAAACCCAAACGTGTAGCGAGGGTGTCCGCGAGATCTTCAACTTCCACCTCCTGAAGAATTTCTTGTGCATCCTGGGAGAGGCTAAGGACACGGAATCCGAGTGGGCCATATTCAAAAGCTCCATTGTGGAGGCGACCACTGGGAGTTGTGCTCAGAATGTCGTCAGTCCTTGTCTTGGTGGCAAACTACAGACACCAGAAGTAAAGGAGGCCATCAACTTGAAGAAAGAGGCCCAGGGGTCTCCTGAAACAGCAGACGAGTATCGGATGGCCAGAAGGGCTGCGGCTGTGGTGGTCGCCAAAGCAAAAACCCAGGTGTGGGAGGAGTACACGGAGGTGTTAGAGAAGGACTTTCGGTTGGCCTTGAGGAATTTCTGGCAAACCCAATTTAGGAAGGGAAAGCAGGGCTTGGCTCAGGCTGTGTTCAGCAAGGGAGGAGAACTGCTGACCCGGACTGGGGATATTGTCGAGTGATAGAAAGAGCATTTTGAGGAAGTCCTGAACCCGAACAGCACGTCCTCTGTGAAGTAGGCAGAGTTTGAAGATTAAGGGGAAGCCTCACCCATATCCCTGGCAGAGACTGAGAAGCTCCTCTGCAGAAAGGTGCCAGGTTTGGATGAGATTTGGCCTGAGAAAGAAGTGGACCGGAGGGTGTGCTCTAACTATCAGGGTATCACGCTGCTCAGCCTCCCTGGGGAAGTTTATTCCAGGGTGCTGGAAATGAGGCTGTGATCGATAGCTGAAGCTCAGAGTTTATGTGTTCCGGGTATCTCTAAAGAGTAGAGGTCTTCCAGGCACATCCAACTGATGGGAGACCCGGGGTAGACCTGATCAGAGTTTAGGACTACTCTTGAACTGTATTGCGTTCAAATGAATTCAAAGAAAATTACATATTTGTTGATTTTTGGGAAAATGTGAGAGCTATAGAGGAGACTGAGTGGAATATTCATAACACACCCACATCAAGGTCACCACACCCGGTACATGGAGGTGTGTGCCAGAGAAATGGGAGAACACAGCGCTGCAGCGTTATTGGCCCTTACTGACAGTTTACTGGCATCAGCCTGAAGGTTAAAAGCTTTAATGAACTGGCTTTAAATGTCAAAAACACAGCAGGTCGCAGATATGTTCAGGTTAACACACCATTTAAGAGGATTATTGAAGGTACCTGTCTCCTGGTTCTATTGGGTGTCTGGCTGACAGGTCGAAGTTTAACGCCTTTCTTGATCCTATACATCATTTCCTCCACGGCCTGCTGCCTGATATCCACTTCTGGGAGTGACACACACACACACACGCACACACACACACACACACAAGCAAGAGGGACAATGATTTGTCACTAGTTGTCGTTTTTAGCGACTTCACTGATACTTAACAGTAGTCTGCCTCAGTGCGAGACAGTGCCAAGAACTAAAGTGAGTTTAAATGATTTTGAGAGGTACGAGGCACTTTGTAATTTACAGGCATTATTAGCAATGCACTTGAAATATAGCTCATTTGGATGTAAAAGCTTGAAAATGACACGAGCCCCCAGGACCAATCAATGAAGTTCTTGTTGGAGAAGGTCCAGCTTTTTCCTCTTAATCAAGCCATAAATACTGACTGAACTATATTACTGTGAATCCTGTTTTCGGGTAGATTTGGCTGAACAATTAATAATCATTGCTGTGCCCACTAATTTTGTAGTATTCAAAGTACACCTGTAGAGTTCAGAGCCTTTGTAGTGTGTGAGGTTATCAAAACTATTTTGGAATTAATTTCGACTCACTGTGTAAAAACACAATCAATATTCAGCAATTTTTCATCCAAATGTTCTGTGAGGCTAAGAGGGTTTCTTAAGTTCACAAAAGATGGGAACAAAAAATCTTATTCTGCCATTATGCAGCCCATTGGCAAAGAATGTGAATATTTAATTTTTCTAACGTAGAACATTCAACGGCATACACAATGGAACTATTGTCAGTAAGATGTCTTTAAAATGTCACACAAAAAGTATTCCGTGTTAAAGTAATAGTAAAATATTTTCCTCCAAAGTGCTCAGAAAGAGTCTATTATTCAGGTGTCAGAGTAGAAGATCCTTGGGTGGCACCTATTCAGCCCTGTATTTAATTCCAACAAATACCCTGTGCGTAGCTCCCAATTCAGGCCTCATATATTCATTCAACGAAATGAGGACACAGTATAGCCTGTTCAGTTAACATGGACGTCCTACCTGCTCCAACAAGTCAAGGCTTCCCTTTTGTTTGCACAAATTGAAGAATTTATCATGTTGACCTAATAGGCCAATGATGGAGATTTGAGTTTGAATTTCTCATGCACCACTTGCTTCAACATTTGTCCTTCTACACAAAAGTGACAAAAAGGAAGAACTCTGAAAGGCAAAAAAAGGATTCAAGACTAGTTCTCCTACACTGACAAGCATGAGAAATAGCAGCCCTGAAGAGAATAAAATACAAAATGAACATACATCACATAGAGAAAGAAAAGATAATCAGAATGTTTAAAACAAATCATTTCAGTTTGAACAATATTGACCATCTTAAATCCTCCTTTTTTCACACAGACAGGAACAACTCCCCCCACTTTTGCACCACTTTCTTTTCATAGTGTATAGATTATTACATCCATCTGCAGCCGAGCAGCTGAGCAGCTGAGCAGCTGACTTCATGTTTCTTCCACTTCTTGCTCAATATCCCCATCATGGTCAAAACTTGTGTATTTGGCAAACAGGTAGAAGAGCATTGATTGTTGTTTCTTTGTTTTTTCAGGAGCAGCTATATGTTTATGTGCTGTTGTTGAAATAGTTAACTACAATACAATAATTAATCTGCTGGTGCTGAAGGCTTAAATGCATATATCGCATTATTACTGGTTAAGCACAACATACAAAGCCCTGTGACAGATAATATATTCAATGCACATTTTGTAGATGTTTGATGTGTACCTGATGTCTTGGCCGAGTCCTGGACCACCAGCGGGATGTCAGTACTGATGTTTCTTCTTTTTCGGATCAACGACAACAGTGAACTACAGGGAAGACACGAATGAAGATCAACTGGTTGTTATTGAGGCAGCTGCTTTCCCGGAATCCCAAAAGTGTTTACTGGTATTGATTTGGTCAACTTAATCAACCAGTTCTTGTAAGGCTTCCAGGTTCAGTCATCATTTCACCATACATTAGCTTTTGTTTTTGCATGCACATCAGAGTGTCATCATTTCAAACTTTTGTTTCACTTTTATATCATAACATAAAAAAAAAAAAACATTCTGTTGTAATAACCAGATTTTTGGTTTCTGGTTTAGCAGCCAGACAGACAGCTCTCTCTCAGTGGGCCTCATAGCCGCCCAACAGCAGTACGCGGCTGTTTATGCTGCTTACCAAAACAATGTTCAGATTTTATACGAGAAGCTCAGTTCTAAGATATTTTTATTTAAATTGTATGTCCCTGTGCATCCAAATATTGTTTCCTGTTGCAAAAAAAAATTCTATAAGATCAGAGATGCTGCAAAAAACAGAGGCATATATAAATAAATAAGTGCTTCAAGTCTCAATTTACGGCTCACTACAGAGTAAACTATTGAGTGTCCATCATAAAGGGAGTAGATTAGAGTGAATAAGGGAGGGGTTTTGGACACAGTCTGAGTATTTTCATACTTAGCTTAGCAATTTACTTGCATCATTGTGTCTCTTGCACTATTTTATTTCTTTATGTCTTTAGTATACTGTATGTTGCATTGTTGGAGGAGCCTGGGACACTAGCTGTTGCACATATGGCAATAAAGCCTTTGAATCTTTTGGAATCTTTCAATCTTCCCACTGTCCCAATTATACTCACCCCTTGTTTATATTGTGCATGCCCCATATGAGTACTCTTTTATAGTCCTTTCATAGTATGAAAGGTGCATCAAAAATGCATTAAGTAAAAAGGATTTTCCCCGACTGATGATGTTCAGAGCATATTGTGTGTGATCAAACCTGAGTGGGTTAGATGTTGGAGCTGGAGGAGGTGGAGGTGGTGGGGGAGGTGGAGGTGCTGGAGCTAGGGGTGGGTTGGTAGCTGTCTGCAGCTTCTTCTTGAGCTCCTCAACTGGACACACAGCAACAGAGCCACGAACAGACATATGATGAAAATATGAAGAACAGCTGATACTCTTCCAGATTCTCATGGTCATACTCTAAATCAAATGGGGCCAGTTGTCATTGCTGCCGCCCACACACAGAGGTCCCTCTATAGTCTTCTATTCTGCATTGTCCTCTATAGCTACAGTGTAATGCCCACAGTGTGTCCTGTCCTTACAGCTCCAAATATGCATTCACCTGTAGAGCGCAGATCCTTGACCTCCACTTCAGCCTTGGAGCATTTTACACTGTACTCCCTCTTCTCCTCCTCCACGAGCTCCAGTTTACGCCTCAATGTTGTCAGCTCCCTCTGAGACTCACAGCTCCTCAGCCTTTCCTCCGCCTGCTTTATCTGAGAACATATGAACCACAACACACACTCATTGTTTACCACAAGGGCCTGTACAGTTTTGATCCTGAACTAGCATATTGTTAACTTAACAAACTTCAAGTATATTCCTTAACCCTCTGTTTAAAAAGCATGTTTTCTTCAAATCACCAAAATTAAACCATTCAGCATAGCCAGTAACTGTAAAACAAATTACCGGTGGTTTGTCAGGAAAAATAACCAAATCCCAACTTAAAATAGTGAAATTTCATCAAAATGTCTTTATTCTACATGTCTTATTTAAAATGTTGCCAAAAATAAACTATTTGCACTAAGCAGATCGTGTAAAGAAAACATAACATTTTGGTGAAGCCATGAACATTGCCGGGACAAAAATTCAGTCAAACTTCGACCGAACTGCAGGCTGTTCACACAGAGCAGAGAGGAGAGGACACGGGAGGTTGGAAGAAGAGGATGTAACAATGTAAATAGTTCAATATGTAGCACACTATGGGCAGCAGTAGCTCAGTCTGTTGGGACTTGGCTTGTAAACTTGAGGGCCACTGGTTCAAATCTGAACCATGGCAGCATCCCCACTCTGACACCTCTCCATTAATGCATGTGTATAGGTTGTGCATGTATGTGTATTTCAGGCCTAATATGTAAAAAGTTAACAATTGAAATCCCCCTCAAGCAATTAATAAAGTATGTCTTCTTCATGTGGAGTCAAATAAATTAGTTTTTTCTTTTTCAATGATTTATGGCATTATAACTGGGTTATACCCCCACAACAGACATTTTTGAGTTGACTCTAATTCTAGCCAGTATTGTGATGTTTCCATGGTGCATAACTTTTATATTGCATTGAAAAATGAGGCCACAATGAGGAAAATGTGACAGGAGAACAAATGCCCTGAAACTGCTTGGGGTTCAGAGGATTAAATGACATTTCTTATTCACTTGAAAGAAAATGTGATAAATGTGAACGTATAATGATAAGCTAAATGTTTCTATTCCACTAAAAAGAGCAGCTCTGCAGCTTTGTGTTGGCCGCTGCTCCTACAGTGATGATTTCTGATGGGTAGCATTGGAAAGCTGCCAGTTGACATTCAGTCATCCACTCCCCAACCCCAGTTCCTTAACCAGTGTTTTAATTGTTCCTCAAATGAAGGGTATGGCTCACCTCCACCCCGGCACCAGGAGAGATCAGTGATCCCACTCAGCTCTAATTGTCTTCCATCAGTGCCAGAGGAGGATGTGCTGCTGCTTTTAATTATTAATCTGGCAGATCACAGCCCCTACATTGTACTGCCATGTCCTGTGATCATTCACCAGGCATTTCTGCCCTATGTAATTAACCAGCTATGTAATTCTTGTTTTGATGCATATAAATTAGAGGTTGAAAGGCACAGGAATGGGTTATATATGTAATATGTTTCTATTTAAACTTTTTTTGTGTTTCTAAAGGGACAGTTTAACCCAAAATCAAAAATACTTATTTTTCCTCTTGCCTGTAATGATATTTATCCATCAAGATTGTTTTGGTGTGAGTTGGACATTTTGGCCGTAATGTGTTTTTATATAACAATTTTATATTCTCTTAAAAGAAAAAAACCCAAATCCAAATTTGAGGTAGCGGTGAAGCCAACCATTTTTTTTTGTTGATAAAACTAAAAAACAATCACATGTCTGACGATAGCGTAAGATTATCTGTTTAATCTTTTTAACTGGAGAAAAATGTTTTGCAAAAGAAACCTAACAGAATAAAAAAGTTTTGAAGTAGACATGTCTTACTGTGGTTGAGTGAAGACATCTTAGTTAAAGACCTAGAATGTGGTGTAACATGAACAAACTTAACTTCAACCATGCACCACATTACGGTGACAGTCAACTAAAATCACTTTTGAAAAACTCAACAGGAATGTGTCTTTCAAGAAATCATGACCCGGTTACTCAAGATAATCCACAGACAGAAGTTTCATGACAATTTTCTGTCTACCAAACTTCAGGAAGTCACAGCTCAGCTGAGGAGGAGGCTGGTTACATCTCGTGCTGTCACAGGCACAAGCCTCTTCGACTAGATGAACGTTCCTTCTGCGCAGTAATTTAAACCAACTAGAATAAAAGTCCCTAAATTACAAGTACTTGTACTACTAATGAGTTATTTATGAGGAGACAAATGTGGACGTCTCAAAACGAGGCTTAACTTTCACATACTTGAAGGGCAATCTGTACAGATGTTGTATTCACCATTTCCTCACTCTTCCATGTCCATCATACCCAACACAGAGCCAACGAAGCACAACTCTATGCGTTATGTTACACAGTTTGTGCATGAGTTGTGTGAGTTGTGGTCACAGACCTGGTTATGCTGCTCCAGCCTCTGTGTCTCCAGGTCCTGGCTCAGTCTGCTGACCTGGCTGAGGGCTTCCTGTAGAGCCTGACTGGGCAAGGAGCTCTGCTTCAGGATGTGACTCTGTCTCTTCAGCTTCCTTTGCTCGACCACCATCTGAAGAGAGGACCACATGGAGGATGGATATTCCCCCGTATGGAAGATAGTCAGGATTGTTGCAAGGAACAAAACAGCATAATGAAACTCGCCATACGCAGAATATGAGAGGAATATGGGAGGCTAGAATTATCCGTCAAACAGTCAAGTTGCAGTTTACATCCATGTCAATTCAAAATGTCAGCACTTCATCATTTTATCCTATAAGACCTTTGTGTAAAATTGTCTTAATTAGCATATGAATTCTTGAGCTATGGCCAAACGTGTTTTTTGAGGTCACAATGACCTTGACTTTTGACCACTAAATTCTAATTGGTTCATCTCATTTCCCAGTTTGTACATCCTCGATCACTTTCCTCGCCTCCTCTCCTCGCGTGTTAGTCCCACTCACGGGAGATGCGAGTAGAGGAGGCGAGGAAGAGAAGAGATAAAGAGCCCAAAGAGTTTGAAGAAGATGTTTGTGCATACTGTATGTAATGAAATCCCCTCCAGGTGTTCCTGGGATATCGTGTTCGCGAGAATGGGACAGATGTGAGGTCACAGTGACTTTGATCTTTGACCACCAAAATTTAATGTGTTCATCCTTGAGTCCAAGAAATTCCCTGAAGGCGTTCCTGAGATATCGCAAAAACTTACCGCTCTGGCAAAGCTCTCTGCCTCTGTCCTCAGGTCCCTCTCCAGGGTCAAAGTGTCCTGTAAGGCCTCATATTCCTCCACAGCAAATTGAGAGACTATACAAAGATTTCCACGATGGGTTATTCATGCCTTTTACCAGTAAAGTGCAACATATAGTCTATATCAACAATCAATTAATTGTAATACCCTGGTATAACCAAGTAAGACCATGCTCATGATTAGGATTCTTTTTTATGTTATATTATTGGTGATAGTGTTTCTAAAGATGACAACCAAATTAACCATGTGCAGTGCACCCCCCACTAACCTCTGTTATATTTCCCCAGGAGCTTCTTTTGTCCCATTGTCTCAGCAATTAAAACAGTGTTATCATGTTTCTCTTTCAGCAGCTGCAAATGTAAGGAGGGACAGAATAGAGAAACAATACAGAAACATTTTATGAGTTCTGTTTTATAGCAAGCAATGTCATTGTTAAAATGGAGATGACAAAGAAAGTCACTCTTTTTTACTGTAAGTGATCAGTGATAGGCTGCTTCACCCGCGGTGTCACACGGAGAGATACCGCAGGTCCTTCCTTCCTGCAGCAGTCAGACTATACAATCACCACAGCCCCTGGTAGACCACCACACACTCAATGCGGCTGTAACACCACTGTTCCTCCGCTCATGTGCAATACACCCCGTACTATTTATTACTATTCTTACTGTTTTTACTTACTTACCTTACTGTGCAATACAATCATGTGCAATACGAATGTGCAATATATCTCTTTTTAGTATGTATTATTGTTAGCACTGGCTGCTAGAGTATTACTCTCACTGTTCACTTTCTATATTACTTACCACTTACTTACTTACTTACTTGTTGTTGTGTTTTTTGTACTTATATCTTGTACTTATACATTCGTACTTAACCTTATCTGCACTGTCCCTTTGCTGCTGTAGCGCTGTAAATTTCCCCGCTGTGGGACGAATAAAGGTTTTCTGATTCTGATTTCTGATTCTGATTCTGATTGAGGACAAGGATCAAGAAGGATATATGAGATATTTTGGTTCATTTCTGTCTGCATCTATTTGTTAACCTACATGAACCGAAAATGAAGCAGAGCTGTGAGCCGTCAGTGAGAGGACACCAGACTAGCCCACCACGTAGCTTGAGTAAGTTGATAGTGTAGGACGGAAGTGAAGCTCCACCAGGGTTCAGGTAGGCCCACATCCTGCATCTTATACAGGCTGTAAAGCCCACTGAGACAAATGTATAATTTGTGATATTGGGCTATATAAATAAACTTGATTTGATTTGATTTGACATCCTTTCTTGGTAGTTGGCAACCAATGCCATTCAGTATACGTTATGGTCTTTTATAGCTGCAAAGCTAAGTGTTAATTAGCTCCCCTAAAACTAACAACAAAGCATTGCTACCTCTGCTGTTACAAAACTAAAGATCCAAAACTAGATCCCGATTCAGCTAGCTCAAGTGAGGAAAATAGCTCAAGAAGGGTGCTTAATTCGATGTTAATGCAAAGACCTCACTGCACCTCAAAACATGTCACCTTGCCTGTACACACCAGTGCCTGCACAGATATATTGTAATGCTCTTTCCATGCTAATGTCACTCTGTTACTGATGCGTTATAGTGACACAAGGGTAAAATTATGCTGAGGTAAAATTTTGCATATAGTAGCAATAATTGCAATTAATCAGAATTCTGCTGCTGGTTTAGTAAAAAAAAAGGTGGACAGTGAGCACACCCTACCTTAGTTGGGTACATGTGCAAGACTAAAAACTGCAACAAAGGAAGAGGAGAGGCCTTCACCAATTTGGTAGCCTTGCCGTTGACGATGATTTATTATGAGGAAAAATGTATTGTGTATGGATTCTAAGTGACAGAAACACTTTTAAACTTACTTCTTCCCTGGTTTCACTCAGTTGTTCTCTTACTGCCTCAAGATCAGTGACTGCTTGGTGTTTCTCCTTTAGGGTTAACTCCAACTCGTGCTGTAGCTCTGACACAAAGAAAATCAAAGCAATGTTATGCACATATCATACACATGTCAATGGTCGAGTTGTATTTCCATCATCATGGTAGAGGACTATGCTTACTTATGTCAGATTTGGATGTTTGGATGACATTGTTGTCACCTCACCAAAACCAAATCCATCAAACTAAAGGGTAAATCCCTCGGCTTTCTCCAGATTTGTCAAGCTCCCTTGTGGCATTACCTACTGTTTCTCTGGATGTCAAGTCTCCAACCTCTTATTACACATTCCAGCCTTACTGGACTGCCATTCAACTGTCCATACTGTCATCTTGCATGTTGGAACTAATGACATCATGTGAAGGCAATCAACTAAGTTTCAGTCTGACTTTGAGTCCCTCGCCTTAACCTTAGCTTTGGCAAAAAGTGTATCCTGTCGGGCCCCATCCCATCTCTAGGTAAGGGCTTTGAGCACTTTAGACGCCTTTTCGGTCTGCACTGCTGGTTAATGAACTTCTGCACTGCTACAGGTTATGATTTCATGAACAACTTTGACTCCTTCTGACACAGGAGTGATTTTTATTAAAAAAAGACGGTATCCATCCAAATTTTGAGGGAGTTAAGCAACTGACATCAAACCTCATCCATTGCATTGCTTTTTCAGCCTGAGGCTTAGCTGCATGTAGAGGCCATACTTTAAACCATGTACCTATTCCACGTCTTTCTGGCTCTCCCTCAGCAAAGGTAACGCCCTCTACTTCTCTGGCTGAGTCTGGTCCTCGTCCTGTCCATCATATCTCTGTTATAATTAACAACAGACCAACAAAAAGTGTCAAACACTGTCAGCCTGCACTTAACACTAACAATGTCACTTCGCTCTCCATCAATAGTTCACACTCAGCCAAGCCTTTCACTCCAACAGTGTTTGTGTTGTGCAACACAACATCTCTCCTAAACAAGACTTTTATTCTTAACAATCTTATTGTATCTCACAACCTGGATTTCTTACTTCTAACTGAAACTTGGCTTAAACCTGGGTGCCCCCTAATGGATCTCTCTCCTCCCAATTATATGACTCAATCTCCCAAGGCCCACAGGTCGTGGTGGGGGTATCGCAAATGTTTTAAAAACCTTTTTACCTGTAATCAGATTACATTGGATACCTTCAATAGCTTTGAATTATTTTCTTTCAAAATGTTTGGTTGTTTAAAGGCCACCCAAACCTAATAATGCTTTTTAAAATAAATTCTCTGAACTGTTAACCTCAGTGGTTCTTAAGTATGATCAAGTTATAATGGCTGGTGATTTTAAGTTGCACATCGACAACCTCTCAAACTCGTGTGCAACACACTTTTTAAATATTACCACGTCTTTTAACCTTGTTCAACATGTGTCAGGCTCTCCGCATGTCTATGGTCACACTCTTGACCTTGTTTTTACCCTCGACTTGTCTTTGAACTCTCTCTCTATGTTCGATTTTGTCTCTGGCCACAAATGCATTGCTTTTGACACCATATTTCTACTCTACCGCAGAGGCGCACAGTACACTCACGCTTCTTTAATGCCCATTCTGTAGCTACATTTTTCATCCTGTTTTTCTGATTCTTGTACCCCACCACCTGACAATCTCCAACGTAAATGATCTTGTAACCTGGTTCAATGATCAGTGTGCATCTGCACTAGATACCACAGCTACCTACACTACCAAGTCAGTCTCTACAGCTAACTCTCATATGCACCGGTCCTCATGTGCTTTAGATGTAATCCCTCCAAATTCCTTGAAGACGTCCTGCCTACCCGGGGCCCCAGCCTACTCTCGATTATTAATCTCTCTCTCATCTCTGGCTGTGTTCTTGATGGTGTTGAGATGGCAAACGTCCATCCTATCTTAAAAAAACCCCGCCCTTGATCCAACCCAACAGAATAACTATAGACCTATCTCAAAACTACCGTTTATCTCTAAAATTCTGGAAAAAAATCATTGCTCATCAGCTCCTTGAGATCATCAAAGGTGTCACAATATTTTCAATAAATTCTAACTAACCAACATAGCACAGAAACAGCACCACAAAGAGTGACAAACGACATCCTAATGCGGGCTGACAATGTCGAACATTCTAACCTGGTCCTACTTGATTTAACGGCCGCATTTGACACCATTGAACGGCTCAATAAAGGGGTTGATGCCTCAGGCTCTGCTCTCAACTGGTTCTATCTGTCAATTAGGCAGTTTGAGGTTGCCATAGACAACTCTGTATCCTCGTCTGTCCCTTTACTCTGCGGAGTTCCTCAGGGTTCAATCCTTGGCCTCATCATTTTCTCCCTATACATGTATGTATACATACCTCTAGGCAACCTTCTTACGTAGTCCAACTGCGTCTCTCACGACTGCTACGGTGACGATACACAGATTTATATTTACAACATAGGTAATATTAGCACCCTCCATGACTGCCTGGCTGCTACCATGGAATGGATGTCACTTGAATTCCTTCATCTAAACTCAGACAAAACCAATGTCCTTCTTCACGGCCTTGATAACTTTGTCTCAGACGTAAAAACCTACATCGGCCCTATGGCCCCCAATGTTAAACCCTCCACAAGTAACCCGGGGATTATCTTTGACCAGAACTTGAACTTTGACCCTCACATAAACAAGCTTGTTCAAACCTGCTTCTTCCAACTCTGCAACATCACAACAATAAAATCAATGCCATCAACCAGAGATCTAGAATTACTTGTTCATACCCTCATTCCTTCCAGTTTAGACTACTGCAATGCTGCTTTCTCCTCTCTCAGCCGAGCAGCCCTGTACTGCCTGCAACTTGTGCAAAACACTGCAGCCAGGCTGTTAACTAACTTCAATCATAGATCCCATATCACACTTATCCATGCATCCCTTCACCGGCTCCCTGTAAAATACAGAATAGACTTACTATTCCATATACTGAATATACAACTATGTTGTTTTTAGGCCCTATATGGTCTTGCCCCTCCATACATCTCCAACCTCTTACATCCTTATACCACTTCTAGGTCAGTCAGGTCATCCAACCAAGACCTCTTATTCATACCCCGCTCCCTCAACAAATCCAGGGGCGATTGCACGTTTGGCGTAAAGGCCCCGTCCCTCTGGAACTGTCTCCCCTCCTCTGTTAGATCAAAAATTCTCAAAACCCATCTCTACCGACTTACCTTCCCTGTATAGGGTCTGTAATTTAGTTATGTCCTCTGTATTTGTCTATGTGTTTGTTTATAACTCTATATGTATGTTTTTTTCCCTGCAAAGAACTATGTAACTTTGTTTTAAAAGATGCTATATAAATAATATCTTACTTACTTATTGACTTACTTATGAATCTGTTGGTACAACCAAGGTTAGTGTGAGCTTAATGTAATTTTGGGAAGTGCTAAGTATATTACGGAGACTGAGTACCAGAAGCCAAAATACACAGATTGTAATTAAAATACAAGATTTGAGTTGCTTTTTCAATATATAATATGTACTCCAGAACAGCAGTAAAAAGCTGCGAAGAACACAGGAGAATATACTGCACTAGTCATTCATTTATTTCTTTGTGATGTGTTTGCGAAACTAAATGTAATGTGTATAAATATACTGTAAAATATATATATTCTTAAATAATAGCAGCACCAATAGACTGTATTTCTATTGTTGTAATGTCGGTCATCCACTTCTTGTGTTAACTGCATAAAATGCAGGAATTTCTCGGGCCAGGAGATTTGAAGAACACTTTTGTTCTGAAATCTTCTCTGAAATTACACATAGATCAAATCTGTTACTACAAAGCAGCTCACAGCAGGACCAGGCTGAGACATTTATGAGAGTACTTAAAAAAAAAGGTCGCTGACACCTAAATTTTTTCTGGTGAGGGATGGAGTGCCCTTTGCTAAGTAGGAGAAGTATTCTCATGGATAAAAATCTCACATTAAATGAAA
Source organism: Bovichtus variegatus (assembly GCA_943593645.1). Lineage (NCBI taxonomy): Eukaryota > Metazoa > Chordata > Actinopteri > Perciformes > Bovichtidae > Bovichtus > Bovichtus variegatus. Next base: position 783,350 of record CALSCE010010643.1, read on the forward strand.
ATGCTAAAAAATGTCTAAACTTTTTTTGGACCCCACCTGTGATGTGCTCAGAAATGACAACAGCTGTTGTTGAATTATACTTAGTTTAAACATTTATTGAGTAAAAGTGTGAACTTGTAGAGTGAACGCATCCTATGTCTTCCCTGGTATGAAAGTGACTTGACTAGCCGTCCATTAACATGAAAGTATGAATGTTCAACAAAATAAGCCCACAATCTTATTTCTGTATTCAATCATCTCCTGCATCAGAGTATATCATTTGCAAATGGCATGATTATCTCTCCCTTATAATGCCAACAGCCTTGAACAACATGATGGGAAAAGCATCAGGGAGTATGAATCCATTATCACCTGAGGTATAATTACTGATTAACTAAAAGAACTGACCATGACATTTCCCAGAGACAGCTGGATGTGTAGTAAAGTAGTTGACTAGATCTGTACATTAGACTCACTGAACATATTGTATGTACTGTAGTTATTGGTTACTTACTTTATGCAAATACAATGCAAAGTTTAGCCATTTACAACTGACTAGTGTACACTTTTTGGCCCATTTTATTGTAGTTATTTTAATGTTGAACATAGCCTACTGTAATACAGACGAAGTGGGAGTGTTGCACTTCCATCAAAATGACCAAAGAATCCTGCACACTGATGGTCATTGATGGACCTATTTATGAATGACTTTGTTAGACCTTCATTGGGTAAAATGATGATTGAGATTTCATATAGAAATTGAATTTATCAGATGTGGGTGGTGTATCCAACTGTCATGCAGGACTTCACTTTGTGTCCTGTCACAGACCTGCAATTAATGTTTGTAACACAGGGTTTATGTAATGAATGGGTAGCTTCCAAGACGACTTCAAATCACTGCAGTGACTTTAACAAAGTATACATAGCAGAAAACATTACACAGCTGTTTTCATAGGTTGAGTACCACTCCTTTGACGTGTAATAAACTGCCATGTGTGACATGGAAAATGTGTGTAGTGCCACTTTGGCGGTGTAGTAATACACGGTAAGAATTACTGAAGGCTGCTACCTTCTAAAACCCTGAACTACAAGAACAATGCGAACAACGCCACAACTATTTTGTCTTTTTCTATGTGGCTCTGGCTATGGAGACTTGCTGGTAAATATGTGACATATACAGTACATCCCGAGTTGGAGACTCCTTGTACCTGAGATGGTGCTCTGGCACTGGGGAGAGGGGCACACCATGCTGGCTGCATGTTGCTCTTCACTCTCCTCCTCCTCTTCGTCCTTAAGGTTGATCTCAGTGATGGTCTCTGGGCTGAGGTGGGGCAACATCATCATGCTTTTCCTCTTCAGAGAGCGGTTCTGACGGTTCAACTATAGTGAGGAGGCACAAAGAGAAACGTAAAATATGTGATTGTCACTGGCATTCTATGGCAAACTATTTAAAGGAGCTATATGAGATATTCATTTATTTTTTAAGTCACTTTTTCAATAAGTGCTGTTCTGCACTGTCCACATGACCGACAGTAAGATTGTTATTCTCCTCGGCAGTAATGACACACAAATGCGTCAATCGGAGTGCACTAAAATTAACGTGGAGTCGTTGTGTACATATGCAAAGACAATGTCAGACTCCGTAGTTTTCTCTGCCAAATCTAACAAGTGACGGCATGTTTAGCCGCATGTCATCATTCCGTCGCTGGCTGCCACGGTGGTGTCCAGATAATGATGTGGGCTTCTAGATAATTGAGGACTTTCTGGGGATCTCCTGGTCTGATTCATCCTACTTTGGAAGGAGCAGATCTCATATCTAGTAATATTAGTACGTTTATTAGTGGATCTAATCCATGACAACCTGGAGTTGAGACCAGGAGGCAGAGTTGCAGTATTACACACTTCTCTGTGCTTCCATCTGGGCAGTCACCCACTCAAATCCCCACAGTGACTGTGTCTGCCCCACGACCACTGAAATCAATAAAATCAATAGTAAACAGAAGAGGAATTATACATAAAAACATAATGAAAATTAACACCACCACTGCAAAAGTGCAACAGAATAGAAAAATGGAATGAATTTAATACATTTTACATCAGGTCTTTGTCATCTAAAGCTGGATTAGTAAATTATGTAATATCAGATAATCAGATTGATTCATTTTGTCTCACTGAAACCTGGCTGAGACATGAAGAAGATGTCAGTCTAAATGAATCCACTCCGCCTCGTCATATTAATACTCACGTTCCTCAACGCCGAGGTGGTGGAGCTGCAGCCATATTCTACTCAAGCCTATTAATCAATCCTAAACCTAAACTAAACTATAACTCTTTTGAAAGCCTTTTTCTTACGCTTTCAAACGCAACATGGAAAACAATAAAGCCAATCTTATTTGTTACAGTGTACCGGCCTCCTGCTCCGTATTCTGAATTTCTATCTGAATTCTCAGAATTTTTATCAAAAAATCTTAAAACAGATAAAGTAATTATTGTAGGTGACTTTAATATTCATGTGGACGTTGATAATAACAGCCTTAATACTGCGTTTATCTCATTATTAGATTCCATTGTGTTCAGTCAGAATGTACATGAAATAAATCACTATTTAAACCCTGGACCTTGTTCTGGCATATGGTGTTGAAATTGAACATTTATTAATCTGTCCGCATAATCCTCTTTTATCAGACCATTTAAAAAAATGTATGAAGTCCTGTTACAAGCCACTAGACAAAATGTCCTCCGCTCGATGTCTATCTGATAGTGCTGTACTAAATTTAAGGAAGTTATTCCATCGGCACTTGGTTCATTACCATGTCTCAATATCAATGTAACGGAGGACTCCTGTGATAACTTTAGTCCCTAATGAATCATCTTGTTGATAGAGCTGCTGCCTCACTGCGACTGACACTCGACTCTGTCGCGCATTAAAACAGAAGATAATAAAACAGAGAAAGCTCTGTGGCTTAACCCCCAAACCTGCAAACTAAAACTAAAGTCGAGAAAACTTGAAAGGAAATGGCGTTCTATCAAACTGGAAGAATCTGGTTTAGTCTGACTAGATAATCTTAAAACATATAAGAAGGCTCTCCGTAAGGCCAGAGCACCTTATTACTCTTCATTAATAGAAGAAAATAAGAACAACCCCAGGTTTATTTTCAGCTCTGTAGCCAGGCTGACAGAGAGCCACAGCTCCACTGAGCCTTCAATTCCTATATCGCTCAGTAGTGACGACTTCATGAGGTTCTTTAAGAGCTTCTTAATCGGTATTGACTTATCTTCAACCAGCGGAACCTTAAAAACAGTTGTAACACCTGAAATATATCTGCTAATAATATGCTTTTCTCTGATCGACCTTAACCAACTAACTTCAACAATCTTTTCCTCTAAACCATCAGCCTGTCTCTTAGACCCGATTCTAACAAAGCTGATTAAAGAAGTTTTACCCTTAATTAACACCTCGTTATTAAATATGACAAACCTGTCTCTATTATCTGGCTATGTAACACAATCCTTTAAAGTAGCTGTAATAAACCTTTTTTTAAAAAGCCCAGTATTGATCCAGAGGTTTTAGCCAACTATAGGCCGATATCTAACCTTCCATTTCTCTCTAAGACCCTTGAGAAAGCAGTCACAAAACAGTTGTGTGATTTTCTACATAACAATAGTTTATTTGAGTTTTTTCAATCTGGATTTAGAGTTCATCATAGCACAGAGACAGCTCTGGTGAAGTTACCAATGACCTTCTATTGGCATCAGACAAAGGACTTGTCTCTGTTCTGGTCTTGTTAGACCTCAGTGCTGCTTTTGACACTGTTGACCAGGACATTCTACTACAGAACTGGATCTCAGTGTGATCTTTGATCAGGATATGTCCTTTAACTCCACATAAAACAAAAATGTCTTTTTTCATCTGCATAACATTGCAAAAATCAGGCACATCTTGTCTCAAAAAGATGCAGAAAAACTAGTCCATGCATTTGTTACTTCAAGGCTGGATTACTGCAACTCCTTACTATCTGGTTGTCCCAAAAAATCTCTTAAGACTTCAGTTGATTCAAAATGCTGCGGCACAAGTATTGACAAGAACTAGGAAACAAGATCATATTACTCCTGTATTAGCTACTCTGCACTGGCTCCTATATAATTTTAAGTCCTTCTCCTGACCTACAAAGTGATTAATGGTCAGGCTCCAGTTTATCTTAAAGATCTCATAGCACCTTATAACCCAACTAGAGCATTGCGCTCCCAGAGTGCAGGGTTACTTGTGGTTCCTAGAGTCTCTAAAAGTACAATGGGAGCCAGAGCCTTCAGCTATCAAGCTCCTCTACTGTGGAACCAGCTCCCAGTGTGTGTTCAGGAGGCAGACACCCTCTCCACATTTAAGAGCAGGCTAAAGACTTTCCTCTTTGATAAAGCTTACAGTTCGGGCTGGCTCAGGCTTGTCTTGGACCAGCCCCTAGTTATGCTGCTATAGGCTTAGACTGTCGGGGGACTCACTCCTCTCTCCTTTCTCCATCTCTCTCTCCTCCTCTCCCTCTCTTATCTATATGCATTCATGTCCCTTAAATGCATGTTACTAACTCACCATCCGGGGCATCATCCCCGGAGTTTGTGTCTCTCATCTGGCAGGTTGCCACTATTAAGGAGCTGGTGGTGGACTTCAGAAGGCGCAAACACTCTCCACCCTCACCAGTGAACATCCAGGGAACGGACATTGAGATTGTAAAATCTTACAAGTATCTGGGTGTTCACCTGAACAATAAACTGGACTGGTCAGACAATTCAATGGCTCTGTACAAGAAAGGACAGAGCCGACTCTATCTGCTGAGGAGACTGAGGTCGTTTGGAGTGCAGGATGCACTCCTGAGGACCTTTTTTGACTCTGTGGTGGCTTCAGCCATCTTTTCTGGAGTGGTCTGCTGGGGCAGCGGCATCTCTGCTGCTGACAGGAAGAGACTTAACAAACTGGTAAAGAAGGCCAGCTCTGTCCTGGGGATCCCTCTGGACACTGTGGAGGTGGTGGGAGACAGGAGAATGATGGTCAAGCTGTCATCCCTGTTGGACAACATGTCCCACCCCCTCCAGGACACTTTGTCCGCACTGAACAGCTCCATCAGTGATAGGCTGCTTCACCCGCGGTGTCACACGGAGAGATACCGCAGGTCCTTCCTTCCTGCAGCAGTCAGACTGTACAATCTCCACGGCCCCTGGTAGACCACCACACACTCACCAATTCAGACTGTGAAATTACACTGCTATGTGCAATATCTCTGTGCAATATTTTTACACTTACTATCCATTGTTACTATTGTTGTATTTAGCCCGGTACCACTGCATTCGCACTTTACTTACCTACTTAACCATCCACTTAATTGTAGTGTTCACATGTGTTTTTATTGTATCCTTTTTTACCTTTCTGCCATGTAAATTTCCCCGCTGTGGGACTAATAAAGGATTTCTGATTCTGATTCTGCTAAAGGTTACGTCTGGATCATGAATCGTGGCTGTGCCTGTTGCTCTAGCCCTGCTTGACGCTCACACTAATATATATTATTTTTGGAGACACTGGGAAGATTTTTATTGGCATCCTCCTGGGTCCATCTTTTTAATATATAATCACGTCATATCTGTCACATAGATTGTCTATGCTGTATTTTTTACTATGTTGTTTATTCTGTACACACGTCATCTATTGCACGTCTGTGCGTCCTGGGAGAAGGATCCTCCTCAGTCTCTCCCTGAGGTTTACAACATGTTTCCTCTTTAATTGTGGGGTTTCTTTTAGGGAGTTTTTCCTTGTGCGGTGCGAGGGTCTAAGGACAGAGGGGGTCGTATCCTGTACAGTCTCTAAAGCCCACTGAGACTAATGCATCATTTGTGATATTGGGCTATATAAATAAACTTGATTTGATTTGAAAAAAAAAAGATTTAATGACATAAAGATCCATACAGCAGTAAAGAAGATTTTCAACCAGGTCTCACAGTCAATTTTGGGGCAATGATCTTATTAATTTTTAAGGTGATAATAACAAAAATAAATTATGAAATAGTCTTCAATTGCTGTATGAAAGCACTAACTCTATCTAAATAGTTATAGATGTAAGCTCCAAACACTAAAAGCACTAACTTCTATATCCTGGCCATTGGCATCATACTCGGGTTACAAATTATTAACAGACAAAAAGAAGAAAGGCATGATCTGTGATAAACTGAGAAATTGTCTGTCTTGTGATTTTCTTTATACAGAAAACTTCTTTTATCCGAAGAACCTAAGAAGAATATTTCCCCAGTGCTTAAAGTGGGACACTACTCTCCAATGTGGAGTCCTACTCAGACCCTGCACAATTTTGGATAGCAGTAAACTGAAATAAAAACAAATTCACTCTCCTGACTGTATGATTTCTGAACAGTATGAGCTGTACCTAGCCTTCAACAAACACTTTGCTGGGCATCTATTTGAAAAAAGAACATTCAGGGCCAGGTCTTATTCATGATGATCATGTGTGCACTATGAACCATGCTTTTCTGTTCGACTTTCATCCCTTCTCTCCTAATGATGTACTTGAAGCTTTGCAAGCTATTGATACCAGGAGTTCAACTGCAGAGGATGAATTGTATCCTATTTTTATAAAAGTGTCTTCTCCAATTATTACTGAGCAACTAACATATGGAATTAATCTGTACTTAAATCTTTACTTAAAGGTGGTGATAAGGATGATTTAAATAATCTCCAAATTTACCCTGCTCAGCAAAAATCCTGGAATCTTTGGTAAACAACCAATTGAATTTTTTTCTTGCAAGTCACCTAGGTTTAAATCTAACAATGTGCTGCTCTTTTTGTGGAACTGTCAAAAGCTTTTGATCCTGTTGATCATCCTTTGCTTTTACAAAAAAAGATGTTATATTGGTATGGGTAGAAAGGCTTGCGACTGGTTTCCGAATTATCTGTTTGAGAGGCACCAGTGTGTGAAGTCAGGAAATGCACAATCTGAGTTTGTGGGAGTAACAAAGGGTGAGCTGCAACTTTCACTCTGGGTCCAGTCCTCTTCACCATTTTCATCACTGACATTGTCTTTTCTTTGAATGGTTGGTAATCTTGATGCTGACAATAATATTGTATATTGCATTGCTGATTCTGTACAACTGGCCATAGAGAACCTGCAACTTTCTTTAATGCTCTCCAGGAAGCTCTCATTATTCTTAATCTGGTATTTATTGCAAATAAATGAAAATTCCAAAAACAGACTACTGTAATGTGCATAGCTCGACCATCAACAGATCAAATACTGAAAAGGTTACTGGATACAAGTATTTGGCATCTGGGCACAAATTCACATTTAAATACAACATCAATCTTGTCTGCAAATTACGAAAAAAAGATTGGCTTTTTATTTAGAAAATAATCCCGTTTTCCTTTGATTTGTAGGAAGAGGATTGTTGAATCAACTATGCTATCAATTTTGGATTATGGGGATGTAATTTACAGACCCGCTGCTGCCTCCACTCTTAGGCCCTTAGATTCTGTTTTCCACTCAGCCCCGAGGTATATTACTGGTGATAGCTACAACACTCATCACTGTTTCCTCTCTGACTGAGAGAAATAATAATCACTGGTATCTGGATATCTTTAAAGCCCTGATCAGAACATTACCATCATATATCATATTTGTATTGCATTGGAAACCACTTTCACTTTTAATTCTCCCCAGTGACTGGCTGGTTCTTCAGGTACCTCGTGCCAGGACTGAACTTTGAAAGACGCTATCAGCCCGTAACTGTTTTAACTGATATCATTTGTTGTTTTGCATGATTGTATTTCTATTTTTACTGGTTTGATTATTGATTGTTTGTTTGATGTCTTTGTTCATTGAAAATGAGGGTTTCCCTCAATTGATTCCCGAGACTTATATAAAGGTTTGAAATGAAATGAACTGCAGTATGTGCACATACATTTATGTCCAACAGTCGTACTTCAACTTATTTTACAGTACTGCCACTTTCTAATACTTGCAGGTACACAGGGTCGTGTTCTTCCTGCTCAAACAAGACATGAAGTGAGTCAAAATTGTGCAGCAGTGCAGGTACAGTATGTGGTCTAGTTAGGCTGCTGGATAATATCTGAGATCTCTGCTTGCTCCTCCAAAAAACGTCTGTCCTCGTGGTTTCAAGTACTGCCATCTTTTTAATTCCAATTCAAGCCCTGAGCCAAACCCAACTTTTAAACAATAAAACCTGAGAAACATTGTAGCCTGCCATCTGTTCCCTTCAAAAAGTGTATTAGAAATATGCCTCGTTGAATACAGAAAGGCACAAAGAAATGACATACACTATTTCAAATTGTATGTAAATTCACATAATAGCCTAGTATATAGTAGTACTTGTACAAATAGTGTTATTTAGTATTTACTGTATATATTTTATATATAGTATTTAATTAATTGTATTTTCTCTTGAAATTTTGAATCTTGAATTTACATGAAGGCGATATGAAAGAAAGGATGGTTGTACACATTTAAACAAAGAATCACTTGAGAGCAGGGAACAACAGCTTTCTTCTGAATCCGTTGGACATGATCAAGTATGAAAGGTGGTACAAACAAGCAGTCACACTCTTGAATGGAAAATCATTTCACAGATAATGTGCTCAACAGTAGCTACATTTGTTGACAATAACACTAAAGTGTAAATAGTTTCACTCCAATGAATGAATACTCAACATACCCCAATCTGAGATTACATTGTGCTGCCACATGAACAATTTAAGGCATATTCAGCACGTATTCCCTAAAAGATGATATGAATCCAACAAAAACTGACAGACTGCATCTTACAGTGCCTTCATTTCTCCAATCTGCATAGAGTGATAAGTATGCTTTGTATTACGATAGTGGAAAACAGGCGAAGAAATAAGGTAGCAGAGCGACAGACAGGGCAGATGAGATGTTGTTGATTTCCTCTTTTCTTTGGCCCTGCAATCAGTCATAATGGCAGGACGCATGCAAAAGCAATGACAAGGTGTGAAAAAACAGACGCACAAGAAGCACAAGCAGACGATGAATAAGGCAGCGAATATCTCTCCTTTTAGATGTAATCACAGTTTTTTGATGCAACATGTATTTGCATCTTGCATTTCTGTGCATCATGTTTTTCTGTGTGATTATCACTTCTAACACGTCTTCTTATGTGATGCTGCCTTTGAAATTATTTGCAAATTGATCCGTTCTACATGAAGCATACACACTAAACTGCCACAATGGCCAATCCATTTCTAAAAGTTCAATCATCAAGACGGCCATAAGGAGACCATCACTAAGTAAAACATGAATGAACCCTAAGGAAGGAGATGGGTGCCAATTATGCATGTTTCCTGATGTCATCTGAAGGTAGAAAAGTGCCTAGAGAGGAGACAAAAAGAGAAATAGAAAAGGCAAGCCATAAAAGAAACATTTATTAATGGAATCCTGGTGGGAGCAGATTGCAGCAATTCCATCTTTTGCTGATGCCCTTCAGACTGCATCTTTTTTTCTGAAATGCAATCAACACTACATAACATGGAATCACGTCCTTTTGATAATAATCTACAATTCGCAGAGATGTACATACAAAATTACATACTCATACAAATCAAGGATGACATAGCATCAGGCTACAACTTTCCAGAGGTCACTGATACAAAGTCAGGGCCCCTTCATCTAACCTTTGATCAAACATCAACACAAAAATCCCATTCTGATTTGACTGGTTGTAAATTGCTAACTCCCTACAGTTGCCTTTTTAATTAAAAATGTTGAGGAGTTAAGGAATTGCTTCCTGGGCTTGGGAATAGTTGGTATGCAAAATTACCATCATTAGGTACAAAGAAATGAATACAGAGTTCAATTTGTCCGTCCTCCTCTGGGAACACCTCCTTGTGTATTTTGGGTTTGATTTAAATGTAAATTAGCAATAAACACCCTCATAGTGCAGCAATTGTGACTTTACAATGTTGCTGAAATGCTATTGCAAGGTCAACACTGTTCAAAAAGATGATGTTCCTTATTCCAACCTTATTCTATTCCCAGCACTTGGATTAATGGTGAACAAATGTGTTGCTTTTAACTAAAGTAAGTGAATAGTTGATGTATGGATACGTTCTCGGTTATGGCTAATCAAGGACAATCAGTCTGCCTGCCCCCCACAGTGAGTGCTCGTACACCCTGCTATATTAGCAAGGCAGGCAGGGAAGGGTCTAGTTATGGAAACAGTTTTATATCAAGGAAGAAGAGGAGGAAAGAAGCAGTGAGCAGAAGACATCAAATACAGCTTGAACAAGAGTAGTCACTTAGACTGCCATGAAGCAAGCTTTTAGCTAGTATATTCTTAAGAACAAATAGATTAATTCCTGCTGTCAGACCAGTAGTGGGCTACTTTATTGCTCCCTCTTAGAGGCCCTGTCCAGTGGACATCGCCAGATACATTATGTCTTTTCTGAAGCCAATTCTTGTCAGTAGGAAAAGAAATGTGACACAAAATAATCTTTCTCACACATTTCAAGGCAATGACAATTCATCAAATTTGATTCTGTGTTATATGTTGCTAAATATTCACTTTGAAAAACCCTGAATCTTACAAACCTGGATATTTGCTTCCATAAAGTACAATGACAAAAATGTGTTGCATTTTTTGGTGGGTTTTATGAGTCTCCGGTTTTTATGTTTTGTTCGAAAGGAAGGTCTGTGTTTAATTTCATTCTTAGAATATTTATTTTGAAACAATGGCCACAAATGCAGCAATGCTAGGCAGATGTATTTACATCTTCTACATCTCTGACCCATCCCCTTCTCTCTATTCATTTATCTTATCTAGGTCCAATGTGTAAGATATGCCAGAATATTAAGTTTAAAAATATTTTAAAAATGTACATTATCAACAGAGTGTGAAGAGGTAACATTGGTGACGTCGTGTCAAACACGTCTGTGTGTTGTGTTGCAGAGATATCTACTGAAGTTAGCATGCTAACAGCTAGCTGCTCGGTCCAGTGTGTAATACCACTTGTTCCTCTAGAGGTGATAGTGAGTCGGTGTAGCTCCAGTCTGCCTCAGTACAGAGGGAGAAGAAGTGCAGCTGCCCCGAGTGCTTTTCATTAATACACCCATGGTCCGTGTGTGGTTTGATAGTTTGTTTAGTGTCCTTGGGCAAGATACTGAACCCCAAATTACTCCCGATGGCCAAAGGTGTGTGAATGCTTATCCCTACTGATGAGCAGCTGGCACCTAACAGTCGCCTCTGTATGAATGTGTGTGAATGTGTGAATGCTGACATGTGTTGTAAAGCGCTTTGAGTGATTGCTAAGATTGGAAAAGCGCTGCATAAATGCAGTCTACTTCCACTCGTCCTCCCCATGGTCGGGATACTACTTCGCTTTAAGTTGCTGCTGTTACACAGTTTAGACTCAGTGCACCACCAGCCATCTATAGTGACTACTGGTGCTGGGGTCCGAGCCACCACAGCCTGTAACCGATGCCATGTTTCCTAGTAGTTGGCTTTTTTATAACTGAGGAATGTAAATTTAGATTGTATGGACCCAGTAGTAGAGGTGAAATGATGTCCCCTATTCCTTTGGAGTATGTGTGCATATCTTACACATTGCACGTTAAAAAAACATATTTTACTCCTATGTCTGGCACTGAGGCAGGAGATGGAGGAAGGAGATGAGGGGTATGTAAACATAATTTTCTGCATGCCTTATCTTGGTTTGGTTGGAGCAAACCTTATCCGAGTATCTTGAATGGATATGTTGGTAAACTGTCATACCTATATACATACATATAATTTGATCTCCACTCCTCTCAAAGTCATGAGTTAGTCAAGTGAGTCAAGATAATTACTGAATATTGGAATACAAGTAAAGGTATTTAATTTCTCTCCTATAATTAGTCAATGTTATAGCAAATGAACGCTTCAGACGTGATATTAACAATGAGCTCTTCATCACACTGCTAGGTAATGCTCAGCAGTAAATCTCATTGAGTCAGGAAGGAGAGACTGACTCTCATTCTCCGTTACAACAATACTTCTCTCTGAGTACAGGGGCATTTGAACTGTTAAAACTTACAAACGTGCTCACATACAGCATGTGAGTGAATTCTATAAAACACATTTACACTGAGAATATCATTGTCTATAATTAGGTCTAAACTGGACTAGATTAAAGAGAGTAACATAAATTAAATGTGTGTGTGTGTGTGTGTGTGTGTGTGTGTGTGTGTGTGTCTGCATGATTGTGTAGAAACGCTTGCACTGTAGCCCGCTGATGGTTCAGACTCACCATCCCATGTATCATTTACAGTAGTCTGTAAAGCAGTCTACTGTAAATGATACATGGAGTAAACAGTAAACTACAGAATTTCAGCAGCGATTCAACAGAAATATCTAAACATCACAATGCTGATCATTAGATTAATAATAACAGTACTGTCATTTATTATTTGTTATTTAAAAGGCTACACTTTTTAACCTTCATAAAAATGTAAAATGAATTGCAATAAGCAGTAGACAATGTCTTGAGTGTCTTGAAAGTCAAAAGATACAGTTTTTCAAAGCCAGTAATCTTGAAACCATTAGCATTGATCACCTACAGTCAACTTACCCAGATACATTGTGGTCATTTGTAGCAGAAGAAATCTTACTTTCCAACCCTGCAAGACGAGGATGACAAACACCCAAAGGAAAGAGGAGGACTAAAGGCCGAGGAGTGGTAAGAAAAAAGGCCTAAAAGTCGGCCTTCACCATAATTCTCCCTCAGCCTCCCATTGCCCAAAATCTGGTCCAACCAGGTGGACTGTGAGGGCTTTTGTCCAGAAATTGAATGAGAAATGATTACAGTGATAAGCTCAGCTCCATTGGGCTACAAAATCACTATGTGCCAGGCTCCCCCACTCAATCACAACTCACATTTTTTGGCAAGGACTCCAAAAAAGTGTGCTCTGAATCAAAAGAATCCAATGCAATTTTAGACACTAAGATATGGGGACAGAGGCAGAACTGGAGGACCACAGAGTGCTTTTGATTGCAACGTACAAATTGAATGTGTCAAAGTGACGGTTACTAGAATACACTGAACATAGTGTCTTCAATAGCTGATTTGATGCTGTAGTTTAGCCAGACGTGTTCTAAATCAACAGATCCTACAATTCTGATTACATTATTCCTCTCGTTTTAATTTAATGATAACATTTTCTTGGTTGTGAGCATGTTTTATTGGACTTGATTCAAACTTGAATCCAGGCTTACTTAGGCCATGTAAGTAACATAGAAATAGCACAGAAAGGATGAGAGACCGCCGGTTCATTGTCTTTGAGCAGTATAGTTGACAGTATTTGTCTAAAGATGAGTTCTACCTTTGAGGCCAGGGCTTCAGCACTTTCTCTACATGTCCTCTCGATCTCCAGGTTCTCCTGAATGGCATTGACCTCTTCTATGACCATCTGAGAAACTAAGAAAAAAAGAGAATTAACAACAAAGAAGATAGCATACCATGACCATATTGCCTCTATTTTATAACTTGGTGAGAAGCACTGAATGACTTTAGGCGCCTAGACATTGTGTGATTTGGAGGGTGTTCCAGAAGATAGTTAAGAGGAATGTAGAGAAATCCTTGGTGGTCAATCCAAAACGACTAGATCTCACTGTGAAACACGTCCACTGAAAGAGACCAGGTATACAAGACATGTATATACGTAGATATTGTTCCGTAATGTACCATAATTGCTCCTTGCCTTTTTTCAGACCCATCTCGCTAAGTGTGACATGAATGATGACTCTATGATGACTGTTAATGCCCAGTGTATATGGGTAAGTCATGGATTCAAGCAGTCAAGTATTCAGATCCTATAGTGAAGTAAAAGTATCAATTACCTAAATGTAAAAATAGTATATATAACTATTTATTTTGGGTAGGCCACAATCACAAACCAATATGACACCTGCTATCCTTAGGCATAAGGACACACAGGTCCTATATTCAAGTACACACACGCGTTACTAGCAAACAATTGTTGAGATTGAGCAAATTTTGACTGCTTAACAAACTGTTGGGTAAGGTCATTTATCTAACAATGCATAATTTTAAAAGCTCATATGTTATGTATGTAAATGTAAATGAATTAACTAGTAACTGTATGTCAAATAAATGTATTGTAAAGTTAAAAAGTACAATAGTAAAAAGTAGAATTTCCCTCTGAAATGTAATGGAGTAGGAGTATAAAACGGCATAAAAAGGAAAATGAAATGGAAATATTGAAGTAATGTACCTAAAGACTTTATAGTAGCCTTTCTGGCCCAACCAGTACCAAACGTCCTCTTGTTAAGACCCATTATGTTAGTTTCACATTTGGCCAACCATAATGCAGACAAAACAAATTATCAGATTGAAATCAATCCATGGTCAGTGTGACAAACACACACAGCGACAAGAACATTATGCATTTTCATCTTACAAGTTGTGCCCTTTAGCAAAATAAGCCCACAAGTTGGTAGCCTTCGCTTATGTGACAATGATAGTGAAATATGAAAAGCATAATTTAAAATTCTACTGAATGACTGCATTCATGTCAATACAAACTTAAAAGGTCAACTCATGACCATTCAACTGGATCAAAAGGCCATCAAGGAAACAAAGAACATGATTAGGATTTTCTAAATGAGTGGCTGCATACCTTGGACTTCTCACTTCATTGCACAGTTAATTGAGATAAGAGTCCCTATAACACTTGACACTGAAGTATATTTCCGCTTGCTATTGTGCCTGCCATCTGAGTAGCCTGAATGGTGACTGACCTATGTACATCATTATGATGTGAATTCAAAAGGAAGTGAACTAAATGTTGTTACCAACGTATCTTTTATTCAGGTCATTTTCCCTACCTTTTTATTTTCATCAGCCAGGACCGATGTGTATTGAGTGACTGAATACATGCAGGAAACAACTTTAGAGCATATGACTATGAATACTAGTTTAGAGTGTATGTGGGCACTTAAGAATGATGCATGTGATGTTGCACTTAACCCAGGGTGAACGGAAACATTTGCTTCTAAGCCTTAATTATTTGCTAAACTACAACATCTACAACAAGCTAGTGCAACAGGGCTGCACTAGAAAGGCATATTACTAGATTATTTGATAAAATACTAAAAGCTTGTAAATCAAGTGAATATAGGCACTGATTTCATATCTAAAATGGTATATTCATTAAAGTATACAAGGTCTGTTATACAATAATATAATATATTAAACAGCAGTTTGAAAGTTAATCCTAATATAATATTCAACAGGATTATTGGATATTATATTTCCTCCATACACACCTATGTTAAAGCTATCATTAGCTTTTTGGAGGGCAGAAGGACAAGCTGAAAACACAAAAGGCCTTAAGTTCCGCTTACTCGTAGGTCATGAAGCTTTTGACCACATCACATGGTTCAACGTTTGAACATCCACAGTTCCACGAAAATAAAAAACTCCAGAACACCATTTGATAGAGTCGAAAGCACCAAAACAAGCAAGTGAGTGGACTTTAAGTTGATGAGTTTTGCCAACTGATGTTTACAAGGGCAATAACAAGCTCTGAAGCTTAGATCTAATTATTTCTTATGCTTAAAGGTTCTCAATTCAGAGCATATCCAACACATGGTGACGGCTGAGCCATCGGCTAGCAGCTAAGGGTGCTGACAGCAAGAACAGTGAAAACTACAGCAACAGTGCTGACGAAGCTAACAGTGTTAAGATTGAGGCTTTCACAACAACGCCATTTTTAGCAGTCCCCACCCTATGAGCTCAGTGCAGAGTGGTGGCCATTAGCTGGCCACACACATTACTCCACTATATATTTACATAGCAAATAGTTGTTTGCTGCTATATTAATGCTCTGAAATTCGAATTGAGAACCTTGCATAACAAGCTTAATAGTATCATCTTTGAAGTTGTTATGGCTGACAAGTTAAGTTCAAAATATACCCCTGCTGCATAGCCACAAAGGCTCACGTGGCCAAAAATTGTCATTTGCCCATTACTATGGGAGCAGACCAAAATGTACAATCTGGACGTTGGATATGTCCGCCTATGTTGTATAACATAATTGCTTGAAAGCCCACTTTCCTTTAGGAAACAAATGGCTATTTACACATCCAGCAGACACAGTTGACTTGCAAGTCTAATATTCACTCTCATTTTGGCTCTATTTTGGTCTCCACCAACTCATGAGATAAATATCTGGCTCTTTGACTGCTAAATGCTCTTCTATATTCATCATCTAGTCGCTAACTTTGTCTGTCTACTGTTTGGGAGCTGGGCAGGTAGCGTACACTGTTTTTTTTAAAGCTTTTTCACTGAAAGCAGCTGCTGCTGTAAATCAGGTTGATTAGACCAAAGTTTACAAGACAAAATCCAGAACAATGAACTAAAAGAGTGCTTCATCGAGCTGAGGGGAACTGCAGAGGTTGTGATAATTCTCTGTGGACTCATTATGAGTGACCCCTTTCACATTACACAAAGTCATTTGTTTAATGGTTGACATAAAACATATTGATTAGTGCAGCTAAAGCTGGGTATAAAATCAGGTAAAATTCCAAATCACAAACCGTAACGTTGTTTAAGCTGCAATCACACCTCAGTACAAAAAAAAACGCCCCTGAAGAATGCCCTACCACTTAGCTAATTAAACATTGTGGTTGAGCGAGGAAGAAATTAAGCATTAGCGCCATTGCTGCGGGCAATTCCTTCCCCCAGTGACACCTAATTAAGAACTTGATGAACGCCAGCGTCGGGCGAGATCCACGTTCCTACAGCGCCCTCCACGTCAGTCATTCAATAGCACTTAGCTGCCAGTTTTCATCCTCGGCCTCTTCTCCGTTCCTCTCTGCCTGTCTCCATAATGCCGTGGCCACACTCAGCAACCTACGAAAGGACGCCTTGAACTAAATGACATGTTAATTATAATTACTGGTAGCCATGGTAAATAAACAGTGCTAGAAAGTGTATGAGCACGAGTCAACGGGGGGCTCTGACACGTCAGAATTGGCAGTCTTAATTGTAAGTTTCGGCCTCCCCATCATCATCACTCTATCTTTTTTCTCCCATCTTTTTTGTGTCTGTCTTTTTTCATCCTCCTCTCAGGAAAGACAGTGATTACCCCTGTGCCGACGAGCTGCATAATGGTATCAGCGCCGCCAACGGAGCAGTGAATTAAATTGTATCTGCAGCCGCTGTGAAGCCTTGATGAGGGGGGCAGATGCCTTTGTGGTGTTATCATTATAACACAATGGTCATGTTGTCATCAACCTTGCCATCGGCAATTGAAAAGGCATGATTGTGTGTTGGGGGCTTTTTCTCCCGTCCTCCCACTACCCCCCACCAACCCTACTGCCCCACCCCCAGCCGTTTCGTTGTGAATAGGAGCAATTTTCTAAGAGCTATGAAATCACGTAATAGGTCCTAATATGCAGCTGCTTGGCACAGTGAGGCAGCCTTTATTAACGCGGAAGTCAAACACAATATGTGTTTTGGCTGGAGAATTGCTGAAAACACGAGCACGGGCCAGATTTATTCAGATGAAAATCCGCACAACTGTCACTGTTACAAAGACAAACTATTTGCTCTTTCTTTTGACATGTGGAGCCCTATTTTAAATTCTGTCTCCACTAAAGTGGTCATAGCAAAACATTCAACCTGTAAGGAAAATCATTTTGGAAAATTGAATAGTGGGCCAAAACATTTGAAATTTATAGTGTTTGGAAACAGGTTTGTGATAAAAGCTGAAGCGGCGACATGGCTATTCCAATGCCATTATCGGCGTCCTGGTTCATATATTTGTGATATCATCATCATATGTAGCTGTGATCATTTCCAAACCAACAAATGTTTATTAAAACAGAACACATGTTTTCTTCATATGCTGACTTCTTGAGAATCTACTATATGTTTAACACAATTTCTAAGTGCTATTGTTTATTGACATCAAAGGTTGATTCCCTTCATATGGAAATGTCTGATTAATTATAATTCTAATTATGTTACAGACGACAAGTACAACATGAAGAACTGATGACCAAGTCCTTCACAAAGATGAAAATATGTCTATCAATGTTTTCTTGAAATTTGATCAGAGTTTTTATATACAAATTTGAAAATATTGGGATACAGATGTGTTTAGTGTCATTGGATGGCAGAATAAGAATAAGACCATAAATAAAGTAATAGCATAACAGACATTGTGTTTGTGTGAGTTAGAGTCTGTTCCATACAAATATGTCTTGGGGACAGAGCTGCTCAGGAGGCTGAATTGATCTTCATGGTTGAGTTAAGCCTCAGTGGGCAGTTCCTTAAAGCCTAAGTCTGGAATGTCTTTTACACTACACTACTGATACTTTATATATATATCAGAATATATATGTATTTTATAGAAGTTATACAAGATGTTGTATACGCCTGTTATGTATGTTGTTGTTTTTTAACTCTAATAGGCATTGCTGTCTTGCAAGTGGATATATTTTAGCTGCATAACTTGAGCTTGTGGGTACTCCAGTGATTTAGTATTGCACAAGTTGGGGGACTTCCGACAACTATTAAGAATGGTCAAAATAGAAGCTGCAGAAGCCAAGATATTCTCACAAACAAAAACACCCATAATGCAACTCAATAGCATTTTTGTTATACTGTTACTGCCAGGTATATGCACTCATCTTTAAAACTCCACACCCCCAGTTTGTAAGGTTTTCTATTGTGTCTCCAAGTCCAAACACCAAGATACCAGAGACAAACAAGTCATGAGTCAGAGCCCCAGAAAACATTTTACAAGTGTTTTCACAGTCTGGGTAAAACTCCCTGTGGATAGAAAACTGACTTTGACAGGTAAAATGGATGGAGTGCCCCTTTTAACAATATTATGTGGGAAAATGTCTCCCACATACTCCTACACTGTATTATTTACTTTGGAATTTCTGCTTTTCAGGCATTTGGTACTGTGTCCAAATTGCTATACAAAGACATCTGATGTACAAATATGGAAAAGCCAGCTTCCGGATATGAATGAAAGTTTCTCACTCAGTGAACACAACATTTTTTACTTTGTTTACATCCTGGTTGGTAAGTTACGGTGTACAGATCCCACAATGTACAGCCCACTATACATGTGCATGAGTGTCCCTATCCATAGCCTCGCCCATGTTCATCCCACAGACTTTACACTGAGATGGTCTTTTGTAGATATATATTTTGCAATATCAGTCTGTGGATATGATTACAGAGCTTCAGGTGATTGCATTTTTTGTTGCCTCTGGGACTAATTGGCAGCAATGCTGACTCTACCACATTGTATCCATTTATATTAATACATCCATGAGTTACAGCGTGTTTAGAGAATGAAAACATTTCAGCATTAATCTCACTTTCTGATGTAAGGACCCAGGAGAGATAAACTTACCTTGCTGGAACTCATTGAGCTTCTTCATGGCCTCATCTCTCTCCTCCTCCAGCTTCTTGCACTTAAGAGAACAAAACAAACAAACAGAAACTTTGATACAGGACCATTGCTGTTTAATCATCCTTCACCTGTTTGTCTGTGCAAAAGCAACTCAGAGACTGCTGGGCAAAGCAGGTCATTTAATTTATTGAAAATGTGTTACGCTATCAAAAAATAAATGACATCTTTCGCTGATGGGCAGGTGAGGAAATATAATCACTGTCCTAAAAGTGACCCTGATGTTACCATCTAAATATATACTCTAGGAACTTGAACCCTCTGGCGAATTGTAAATACATTTTAAAAAGCCCATTTCCACATGTATCTTTAAAGACACTATGTGTGAGCATAATCAGCACACATTTGGTGCTGTGCTGCTTTATTTGGTTGAAGTCACATTGAAAATGAACCACTCGGATAACAATGTATGTATGACCATTTGTATGTGTAATCAGCATAGCTTTTAACAATACCCTTTAATAGCCACACTTGTGTTTTCCTCCCTCCATGTCATCACTCCTAACTCACACACCTTCACAGACATTTTTTGTCTCCTCTTATCATTATTAACTTAATCATTATTTGCTAAAAGTCGTTATTGCATTATACACATACTTATAATGTGCTTATAGCACTGTATAACTAGTTATGAGAACTATTATTATTACATAATAATTTACAACAATAATCATAACACTTTTGATGAATTATAAGGTCAAGTATGATAATATTTCATAACTGCTGGTTGCTCACTGAGGGGAAGGGCCATTGCAAGGATCATAATGTATTATAATAGTTGTATTACATTGTAATATTTTTATAATGCATTAAAATGTGATTATAAGTTTTCCTGATTATCATTATTATTATATTCTAACTGATTATTTGCTCTAGGTAAAGTAAACATTAATTTTACAACATTGTGTGTGTTGTTTTTGCATAGATTTAACATTCAGGGGCAATGTGGCCAGGGAACCAAGAAGGGGTAGCTGGACAGTGGCGGAGCAAGATTCCCCAGGCAGATGATCTGGGGGCAGGGCAGAGTCAGAGCAGAGCAACTCAGGGGGACGGCTTAGGAGCTGTCCAAAAGTTTTATCTGACCATGAGGGTGACCAGGAGACAGGACCAAAGGGTGGAGCCGCTCGGGGAAAGGGCAGGAGGACGAGGACCAGACGAGCGTAGCCCTTGACCGGACGTGTGGAACCATACTAGAGGGCGACCAGACGTCCAGGGCCGCACAGGAGATCGGCAACGATGGAGCCCCTCTGGAGGACGAAGTAGGTGGCAAGACCCCTCTGAAGGACGAAGGCCGAGGCGGGACCACCAACAAAGTCGGGAGAGTGCAGGGGAATGTTGCGACCGCTTAAGCTCGGAAAGGGACACCAGAACAGAGGACTGCCTCAGTTCGGCAGGACGCACAGGGAACTGCCGCAGTGGAGACTCAGGCCAAGGAGCAGACTTGAAGCTGACAGGACGGCGCATGGAACGGCAGGGTTTCTTCCCCAGAAGCCTGGAAGTCTGACAGAGACTCCTAGGACCTCCCAAGGCCAGGCGAGTTCCCAGGAATGGGTTTGGGGTTAGAGACGGGGGATCAGTGGACTGCAGAGTCAGGAACCCAAGGTTTATGGAGCAGTGGCTAGCATGGTGAATGCTAACAGGCCGGTGACTAGCTGACTGGGAGGCAGGCTGCAAATTAGGATGGCAATCGGGGGTGTTTCAAAAGTATTTACGCCACTCTGACAAAAAACTCCTCAGCCAGGACTTCACAGCCACTTTCCTACGTGCCACCCTAAGAGCAGCCTGTTGGACCTCCCTACAAGAGGTTCTTTTCCAGTCTCCATAAACACATGTGAGGAAATATGAAAGCTTATGAAGTTCATCCTCAAACAGATCTGCTGGGTTAATTTTTAGGTGTGTTTGTTCTGTCACATTGCGGTTAAAAGAGAACCCAAGTGCAGTATACACAACATAAATGTTGCAAACAAAAAGCGAGCTTTAATATACAAAGCTGAATATTACACACTGGAATAAAACAAAAAAACGGAGGGAGCAGGCTAAGGTAACAGAAAACAGGACAAATCAGGTTGGCACGAGGGAACACCAAGATCAACGCAGGGATAAACAGAGAAGCACGACCACACCAGGAAACATAGACGACCAACTGACAAGAAACAACGGGACACACAAGCGCATACACACAAGCGCATACACACAAGCGCATACACACAAGCGCATACACACAGACAGTAATCACAACAGGACAAACAGGGGCAAACAATCACGGACACACAAAGACAGGAAGTAAAACAAGACATGAGACAAGGCAAGTGTTCCTTACAAAGTAAAACAAGAGAGAGAAAAACTAAAAGCCAGAATCAATACAAATACACTATGATCCTTGCAACAAAAAAAGCCAGTGAGTGACCAGCAATAAAGAGCCATTATGAAACTTGACCTTACAAGTTATTAGTACTTTTTGATAATTATTATGCGTTTTGCTATAAATAATTCTGAGTGCTTATTACAATAATTATATTGTGCTATAAGTGGATTTTAATGCAATATAAGGATGTTTATAACGCATTATAAAGATGGGCGTCATTGAAAGTGTTACCAAGTTTTTCTTCATCCAGCTTTACAGTTTATCGAGTCCTGATCCCAATACAAAGCTCAACTGATACAAAGAATTTAATGGATTTAATGGAAGTAGTTTTATAAAATATGGCAGAGCAGTGTTTGCTGTCAGGAAGTGCTAAAAGATCCTATATAGTATACAGAGTGCTTTGATTCTGTTTTCTTTAACAGTGGATATAAGTGCCGTCCGTTGAACATTTACAATACCAGTTCCAACACCAGATCGGTGTTTTCTCATCTCGGTCATCTGATTGCCTCCTATTGGTTGTTGCTACTAAAAGGTTTGTTTTATTAGCCCTGAAAAAGACCTGCAGTGGTCAAAACATGTTGGCTTATTAATGATTTAGCAACTATAATAAAGGCTTTTTAATATTTCCTTCCTTGTGGTTACATGTTCTTATATTTTGGAGTGCCTGGATCGACTCCCTTCTTGGAGAGCTAAAAACCCTTCAACACCAAGCCCTAACTAGGCTTCTCTAATGTGCATTTCTGAAAGCTGATACTAATAACCGTGAAGTTACAGATTACTTTTTGGACCAGTATTAAGATTTAACTTTTTTGTGACTTTTTTACTGCTCCACCTCTGATACTCTAGTTTGTCATGGCCTTCCAACAGAATGTATGAGCATTTTCTCAGCTGACTCTATTGATGGACGACACCATTTATTATTGCTTTCTAAAATCAGATACACACATTATTCACTGACTGCTTTCTGATCTACCACAGCTATGGTTAGGATTTGGTTAGGTTTAGGCACAAAACCAGCGTGGTTAGTTTAAGGAAAGATCGTGATCATGGTTAAAGGTACAGTACAATGGGTATGGCAGAATTTAAACTTAGGACATAAAAAAAAAAACTAACATCAACAGACTGTGAAGAAGTAACAGTGTTGATGTTATGAGAAAGACGTCTATGTATTAAGTTGCAGAGATATCTACTGAAGTTAGCATACTAACAGCTAGCTGCTCTGTCCAGTGTGTAGTACGGTTGCACAAGGCAACATGGCGGTGGCGTGTGTACATCGCGAGGGTCAGTGTCTGACTAGTTTTAGCAAGTGCTTATTTACTGTGTGTTCGTTCGATTCAGCTAGGCAATCTATTCATACAGCAAACAGTCACTTCTGGATATTAATCATCGTTGTATCAACGTAGTTTTGGACCACCAATTCGACTTTGACGAGCTACCAGCAGAGTTGGTAAAGACACCGGGGGGCCGCGGAGAAATCCATCCAACCGGAGGTGCCCGGCGCCGGCGTCGAGATCCGAAACAAAGAACAGGGAATCGCGGTCGTCTGCGTGCTAAGCTAAGGCTAAATCCACACCGGCCAGTGCTCCCGAGCATTTTCAATGTACGGTCTCTGGCGACCAAGCTGGATGAACTCAAAATCTGGACCCTCACACAAAGAAGGCTTATGGACTGTAGTCTCATGTTTTTCACAGAAACATGGCTCAGCAGCGTAGTTCCTAACACCTCTCTTGGTGTCTGCTCCCCAAATACAACCATCAAACGTATGAAACTCATAACAAGGATCGTCAAGATCAGATCTGAGGGTGCTGACTCCGCTCTACAGCACCAATTCCAACAAACAGATTGGTCTGTGTTTTCTGCTCAGGCCACCATGGACTCTCAGAAAAACATTGACATTTTCACCAATCATGTCCTGGATCACATTAACAGGTGTGTGGACAAAGTAACATCACACAAAAAATTTTAACTTTCCCCAACCAGAAGCCCTGGGTGAACAGAGAGCTTCGCCTTCTGGTCAAAGAAAGAGATGTAGCCTTCAGGTCTGGAGACCGGGAGGCCAACAGCTCAGCCAGGACCGAGGAAGAGTATCTCACAGGCCAAATACTGCTACAAACAGAGGATCGAAGAGCACTTCAGCTCCTCTGACGCTCGGCGTATGTGGCAAGGCCTACAGACACTCATTAACTACAAGTCATGCAGCAACATGCGCCGAACAACTCCGCTTCCCTCCCCGACGAGCTCAACCCCTTCTACGCTCGCTTCGACTGGGAAAACAAGGACGTCATCATCAAAACCGATCTAGCACCTGATGAACTGCCTCTCACACTCTTCGATGTCTGCTTCACCCTGAGTAAGGTGAACGCTCAGAAGGCAGCTAGCCCTGATGGAATACATGGACGCGTTCTCAGACCCTGTGCAGAGCAGTTGACGGGGGTCTTTGCGGACATTTTTAACCTGTCCCTGGCCCAGGCAGTTGTTCCCACTACTTTCAAGACCGCCACCATCGTGCCAGTGCCGAAGCACTCCACTGCTATGGCTTTTAATGACTGTCCTGTCGCGCTCACCCCCATCATCGGCAAGTGTTTTGAGAGACTGCCTCTCCCAAACATGAAATCCTGTCTGCCTGCTACACTGGAACCTTACCAGTTTGCCTACCGCTGCAACAGGTCAACAGAGGACACCATCTCCATGGCTCTCCACTCTGCCCTGACCCACCTGGACAGTCCCAATTCCTACGTCAGAATGTTGCTCATAGACTTCAGTTCAGCATTCAACACTGTGAATCCCTCCATGCTGATCTCCAAGCTTCGCCAACTTGGTATCAACACATCGCTCTGCAACTGGACTCTGGTCTTTCTGACTAACAGACCTCAGTCTGCGAAGTTAGACAACCTCTCCTCCTCCACTATTACCCTGAACACCGGCGTGCCACAAGGCTGCGTGCTGAGCCCTCTCCTGTACTCCCTGTTCACCCATGACTGTGCTGCTGTTTATGGTGTGTTTGACACCGTAATCAAGTTTGCAGACGACAGCACGGTGCTAGGCCTGATCAGAGGTGACGACGAGACAGCCTATAGGGATGAGGTACAGCACCTGGCCACGTGGTGTGCTGATAACAACCTGGCTAGGAGCCATGCACACACCCCCTCAATGGAGCTGCAGTGGAGCGTGTGTCCAGCTTCAAGTTCCTTGGCGTTCACATCTCTGATGACCTCACCTGGTCTCTGAACTCCTCCACTGTGGTCAAAAAGGCGCAACAGCGCCTCTGCTTCCTACGGGGCCTTAAGAAAGATCACCTTGGTCCCAGGATCCTGGTGGACTTCTACCTCTGTACTATCGAGAGCATACTCATGAACTGTATCACAGTGTGGTACTGCTGCGCTTCAGAACGGAAATCACTCCAGCGGGTAGTGAAAACCGCCCATCGGATCACCAGCACCCAGTTAGCCAACATTGAGAACATCTATCTCAAACGCTGTCTGGAACATCATCAAGGATGCCTCTCACCCCAACAACAGACTGATCACCCTCCTCCCATCCGGAAGCTGTTACAGAAGCCTCCACTCTCGCACCACCAGGCTCAGGAAGAGCTTCTTCCCGGAGGCAGTGACTGCAGAACTCTTCTCCATCACTTCACTAGCATCATTGCCCTCACCTGCACTTTTATTGTACTCAATGGACATGTTATTTGCACTCTTCATATCTGCACAATATACTACTGTTTACACATACAACCTGCATTTGCACTATGTTACATATTTATTACATGTTTAACGTCTGTATATCATTTGTATATAGTAGTTTATAGCATCACTCACTTTTTGTATATAATATAGCAAATTTTTGCACTTCTGGTTAGACATTAACTGCATTTCATTGGCTTGTACCTGTACTCTGCACAATGACAATAAAGTTGAATCTAATCTAATACCACATGCTCCTCTAGAGGTGATAGTGAGTCACTGTAACTCCAGCCTGCCTCAGTACCCCGGGAGGCTCTTTTGCCGAACGTAGAGCAGTCGGCAGCCCTGGCAGACGGACGTTAGCAATTAGCAATTAGCTCTAGTTCAGCCGCAGTTGCACGGACTGTACAGCCCAGTGCCACAGTAAACACACAGATATTTAAGCCCCACATGAAGATTATTAAATATCAGTGTTATTTGGACCGGATCTCAACTACTACAACTAAAATATAAACAGGATAACATACTATAGTAGGCATGTTTAATAACTGATGGTTTTGATGATTGATGAATTTAGATTGTGGTAGAGGTGAAATACTGCCCCCTTTTTATTTGGAGCAGGCGGCTCAGAGCTACACATTGCACCATAAAACAAAAATAAAATTGACTTTTGATAGAAGAAGCAAACAGCAGGTTCCCAGGTCAAAATCATTAAGTCGAGCCATCCATCCCAACCTCCTCCCTGTACTGTTGTAACAATATGACACTACTTCCACCTTTGTTACAGGCTCGACAGCTAGAGGTCCATGTCAGGCAGGGCCATGTAAACATAGGTGTTTTTTAAACAGTCAAGGCTGTTCTTTTTCAATATATTGTCAGACATACACCCTGGCTGATATTAACACTTACCTCCATGGCTGCTGTCTCATGCTTCCTCTGCAGGCCCTCATACTCCTGCAGGGCTGTAGGGAGAAGAGGATACCAGTAAGCCATGTTCATCAGTAACTCACAATAAAGCAAATGTCAGTGAAGAACAGGAACACTGACATCCTGTTTAAAATAAGTCAACACGTGGGAACTTCTCCAGCACGTGATAACTCCTCATTCAGTGACTCCTGCAGCTTGTGTCCTGCGTCACCTGACTATTATAGCAGGGGATGTTGAATATAGTAACACTCTGGTTGACTGAATGTTTGCCTTGGGTGTAACTACAACAGTAAGGGGAACGGACTTCTATCATACATTTGTAATAACAGATGATCAGATAACAGATTTTCTAATCTTGGCAGTGATCAGCCATGTCACAACTTTTTTAAAATAGTTAAAGTAAAATAAAAGTAAAATATTGATATTATTTTTACAAACTAAAACTGTACTAACAGAGATATAGGGACGCTTTGCCTGTTTTCTACTATTACAGGGGTTCTACTGTAACAGTGCTGTTCTTCAAGTAAATATGACCCTCCAACATAAACACACAACACTGATGTTAAACTGTCATTATGCATACTGTACAATGCAGTTTAAATAGACTTCTGTAAAGAGGTGAAGTTATTTTCCCCATGGAGCAAAAAGTGATCAAAAAAAAAAAAAAAATCAAAATCAAGTTTATTTATATAGCCCAATATCACAAATTATACATTTGTCTCAGTGGGCTTTACAGCCTGTACAAAGTACGACACCCTCTGTCCTTAGACCCTCACATCGCACAAGGAAAAACTCCCTTAAAAGATACCCCACAATTAGTGGGGGAAATATGGAAGAAACCTCAGGGAGAGCAACTGAGGAGGGATCCCTCTCCCAGGACGGACAGACGTGCAATAGGTGACGTGTGTACAGAAGAAACAGCATAGTTAAAAATACAACATGGACAATCTATGCGACAGAAAAACCAAATTAGTAACCAAATTCAAAATCTACTTGCTCCTTGAGACATTCAGGAATTACGGAACAGGACGCTGACTAAGGATGTTATTTCCTTGCAGTGAGGTAAGTTCTGAATCAAGGGCAGTGTAAAGAAACAGTCTGCCAGCAAACAGATGAGAAGAGTGATATGCACTCTCTGCATCCCATACAGAGTAGAAATAACTGAAACCAGGGAGAAACTGTGTGATCTTTCCCTCCTTTTTACCTCATTAAAAAGTCTTTGTGCTGGTGGCAGAGTTATGAAAGTTTCCAAACCTGCCAACCCAACACATTTAACCAGCATATTTCATGAAAATTAAAATGAACAGCTAACCCAATGATATATTGTTCCAACACGGAACCAAATGACTTTTTGGGTGAACTTCCCGATCACCATAGAATAAGCTGAAAAATACTGCTCATAGGTATTAAATATGTGTTACAAAAGTTACAAATATTTAATCAAATACTGTGAACTGTAATTGTACTTTAGTATTCCATTGATGTTACTTTATCCTTCTACTCCACTACATTTCAGAGGTAAATATTGTCTTTTTTTCCCCACTTCATTTATTTAACTGATAATTTTGCAGATCATGAAAAAAACAAATGGCCACATAGAATATAATGCATTGTATATACCACAGTTAGTATTAGCTCTACCTTGTTCAGCTATGACTTTAAAATGCATGTTAATGCATGAGTAATGTTAATCCAAGAATATAATTCATAACATATTTAGTACCGTATATAATAATAATAATAAAGACACTATAGATGTATACTGATCTTTACAGGTTTCCATGCCCCCCATACACTTTAGATATGTTGTGTTCTTGTCTTGATGCTTTGATCTTTTGTCTAATGTTTGGTCAGTGTTGTACTCTGGTCTTGAAGAAACATTCTAACGCTTTAATTTTATAGTTGAGATGAGAAATAAAGTAACATTCAAACTAATACAACACTGACTGCAGGGGCCATTCTGCCTGCGTAATGACTACTTTTACCTATCCAACTTTACACATTCTTCTGGTGATACTTTTCTACTTTTACATTATTATAATTTTGAATGCAGGAGTTTAACTTGCATTGTGGTAGAGCTACTTTACGTACGGAAAGCATGTAAATACTTGATCCATCAAGGGTTGACATACTGTTGTTGATTGTGGCATGGGCCGTTTCGGTTGTCTTAGTGACAGAAAGACAAATATCATACAGAGATTTCAACAATTAATCGAGAAAATAATTATCAGTTTCATCGATCATAGAAATAATTGGTAGTTGCAACCCTCAGCTGAAACGAAATAATGACTACTTTTATTTGTGTTTACGGTTCACATTGAATACACTGTAAATACAGTACATACTAATATTTTTCCACATCCACAGGCAATTTAGAGTCACAGATTAACCTAATTAAGCTAACCTGCAAGTCTTTAGACTGTGGGAGGAAGCCAGAGGAGAGAATCCCCACGGACACGGGGAACACGTGCAAACTCCACACAGAAGGGCCCAAGCCGGCCGGCGGGTTCTAACCACTGCATCACCGTGAAGCACACATTAAATCAATTTGTGTTTAATAAAATGACCACACAGCAAAGCAGAGGCCATGTAATACCCCAGCACAGGAATGTTGCCTTTCACATAGCATGGGAGAAGAAAGGGGGGTTTAGGGGGACCAGCAGCTCACTTTTGCCCTTGGACCCACTAACAAGTTAACCCAGTCCTGGCCCGGGTATAAGGAGGAGTAAAAGCCGTCCTACTGTAGGCTGCATGGACTTTGACCATGAAGACAAATACCCCTTGAAGTTGGGAAAGAACATCTTTTAAGAACAAATTCATCGGAAGTTAGTGAACATCAACCTCAACATTAGTATGAGTCCCAGTCGAAGGGTTCTCCATACAGTCGCCCACATTAACGCTTCCCACTGTTCACCACAGCGGGGGTTTATATCCCAGGAGCACCTGACCCCAAACCTCAGGTGCATCTTTCACTGACTTACATACTGCTTCGTCTGTTTATCAAACATTTATTCGTGCTCCACGAGCTGTGTACTTTTACCAACTAACGCTGAACAACTCATGTTTCATTTGTATGCTATATGTAGCGAATTCCTCCCAAACAAAGAGCAAGTGACCACCAGATAGCGACACTACGTAGGAACATGTGATGGCTCAAAGCACACTTACCTTGGTTTGACAAGTTCGTAATGACATTCATTTTATCCAGCTCTTCTGCGGCCATAGCGAGAAAATCTTTAACCAAAGTTCAACAGGAAGTGCTTCCTCGCGATACACCTCGCAGGTAGATTCCCTCGCGCGCGCAATGCAGTAGAAATAAGAAAGCGTTCAGCCCTGATGACTTTTAGGAAGTGTTTCCACTAAAGTATTTTGACATGGCACTTCATAAAGATAAAATTAATTCTATTTGCAAAAGTAAAATATGACCTAAACATACCCCAGCAATTAAATGGTAATACATACTTTGGTACAAGGGACAGTAATAATAGGATATTAAGTTTGATCATGTTTTGTAAAACGATGTGCCACCTGTTTTTGTTCCCACTGATATCCAACAATATACTGTACAATAAAAAACATGCTTCTAACAAAAACATAGTCTTACATCAAAAGACAAAAGGAGACAGGAATGAGTTCAATTATGTATTGTTAATCATCTATTAGGTTGTTTTGTATTTATGTCTTGTGTTTGATGAGAGTGAAAGGTTGTCTTATATTTTGGAGGACATAAATAAGGAACCTACTAACATCACTTAAAGCTTCATTGTTAATTCTGCTAACATGGTGGATCATGTTCCAACAACTCAACATTCACTCTGCAAAACCCTCAGAAAAACCTTTAGAGATAGCAGATCTTGAAGGATCTTTTTGGAAAGCAAGACATTATGATTTTTAATAAATAATTACATTTACATGAACTATTTTAGCAAATTATGTTAAATAAAATTTAGCAAAAATATACAAAGAATGAATTGCATAGTAATTATAGACGGCACCTTTTCTGTAGTTCCAACATTAATCACCAGATAATGTGGTGGAGTTGGTAATACGTAAAACAAAAATGTATGAATCTTTGAATTTAAACGTTGATTGAATAACTATGTATTCATATACATACATATTAAATTCCTGTAGACATTTGGTTAGATGGGACTGGTAAATGTTGGTTACATGTGTGACCAGTGTCATGACTAGCTGGTTAATAAGGCGTCAGTCCTCGTACTGATGTATAAGAAGGTGTTGAATGGTAGGTGTATATAGATTAGACCGCATACTCATAATTTAATTTATTCATACACTTTACCTCACAAAACCATTATTGTTGCACAACAAATAATTAGTTTCTGCAGACAGATGGGAATGTTTAATATAATCATATATACTCGTCTTTGCAACACAAAACAAACAACAAAACACAAAAAAATATGTAAACATCCACAGTCTTCCTTCCAGAGTAGATAGAGGGAGCAAGAGGGAAGAAAGAGTCAAAGTATTTGGGGCAACATACAGTAAACATCTGAACTGAAGTTTGTCTGTTTACTAAGGAAGCCTCAGCATATTTAAAAAAAAAAAAAAAAAAAGTATTAGCCAACTTGAAGCCACTGACGGGGCACGGAGAAAAAAAGAAGTCCACTATAAAATCACCGTCAGGTAAATACCAATACAGTGACATTTATAATGTTCAGTTCGTGAAGCTTGCAGGCTCGATTCAACATCTCTGCCAGTCTCAATAAAAACCCAACGGTATGAGGTTCACCTAACTCACGTATACTGACTGCAGTATAAACACACACATCCTGCTTCAGGTGGAAACTGCTTGTTTTGAGTGAGATATGGATATTACATATCATTTATTTAAAAAAGAAAAAAAAGAAAAAGAAGAGGGGGATGCAGTAATAACACACCCCAATAAATAAGGACTCATCTATAAATTTAAGGATATGGTCACTTATTTTTTGCAATTAAGGGGATAGACATTACAACCACGGACACTTTCCATACACAACTTCTGGACACGTATACACTACAGTACATCTACAGAAATATTATTTCCCTGTTCTCATTTAGGGTAGGGAAGTGGGGGTGAGTTGATTCAGAGGAAGATGAACTGGAGGTAATAGGAACAGTGGAGAAGGAGGAGGTGAAGTCTGGATGGGTGAAGGCTCGACAACATTGGTCTCCGAGCCCCCTGAGGTGCAGGGCTGTCGGGTGAGATGAAAGAAATGAACAAAGGGAGAGGAGGATAGGATGCTGGGTAAAAAGATGAATGGAAGTAGAACCAGGGCATCCCTTAGTGGGCCTCAGTGACGGGCAGCAGACTCCCTGGGGTAAAATTCAGCCAGGGTGCTCTGAGGAATCCTTTTGAGCATCTCCTTGGGGAAGATTCGCAGCAGCTGCCAGCCGATGTCCAAGGTTTCATACACTGTCCTGTTGTCGTACGGGCCTGAAGGAGACAAGATTACAACACTGCTGGTTAGGATCCAAACATAATATCTACTGGGACGGTCTAATGCATGCCTCTACTGCACATCACATCAAGCTAAAATGTTCTTAAAAATGGGCCGTAAGGAAAGATATATTGAAACATTAAAGCTGCAGTAATTGAACTGGATCACATAAAATGGTTATGACAAATGTGGCATTCTGTGATTATTTCTATAAGCAGCCGACCTGAACAACATTATCATTCCATTGGAGTTGTATTTGTGTCCACCTGATGAATTTAAGACCAATATTCACTCTATTGTTAGCTCTGCTTTGGTCTCCACTAACTCCTGATAAACTTCTATTTCCCGCCGTGCTCACCAGCTAGTCGCTAACTGCGTCTGTCTGCTGCCTTCTGAGCAGGAAGTGTACGGTGGCTTTATTTAAGCTTTAATTTTTAACTAAAAACAGCTGCAGCTGACGTTGTACACTCAACGCATACAACGTCAGCTGCAGTATTTGTAACGCCATGTGCAAAGCTGGCCAGGGCAACTCTTCTCACATGTGCTTCCTCCGAACGAGACACACACGACTGACAGGCCGGAGGGTGTTGGGACAGGTTTGGGAGGGGAGACAGGGGGGGGCTTTTATTTTGTGTAGTGTGTAAAATGTTTTAAATAAATAATATTGAAATTGAAAAGTTTAGATTTTTACAACTGAAATGATATTTTTGTTATTACAGAGAGTAAAGTACAGAAAAAAAAGGTACAGCGAGTAAAGATCAAATGTGAACGGCACCCAAGCCTAGTGACAAGTGACTGCTTTCACATTACAAATAGTCCTTTCAACCATTGTTTATAAAAAAAATATATATATAATTAGTGCATCTTTTCAGACCATCAGTAATTCCCTAAACGCGTGAGAAGAAGCTGGGTACAAGTCGCCCATTACTGGTTAGAATACGGTCTGATGAGGTTACCATGTGTAGGTTTTGGTTTTCTTTTGTTGATATCTGGTGAATCATCAAAAATAGAAACATATGATGTTCAAGTCATCACACTGTAGTTGTTCTGGCATTTGTCAAATACTGAGAAATCACAAGACAGTCAATTCAGTTTGCTTTTCAAGGGCAACATAGCAAGAGCTCTTATTATGACCATAGCTCTCAAATTGTTTGTGACGTGACGTCAACAATTCCTGATCGAGGACATAGTTTGAGATTTTAAGATTTCATTTTCTTTTTTTTGTCATGGTCAGGTTACCATCTGGTGAGCAAGAACTCCTGTGTAATTGTCAACATTAGGTGGAAAGGCACTTTACAGACATTGTGGTGAATGTAACACTCAGGCTGGGAATATCTCGGTTGGTCTAAATATCAATGACTTAATTAATGAAGGCTTCAAAATACATAAAAAGGGACATTAAAACTGTTCAATTGATCTCATAGAAGACCAACATAATGTACTGTTAGCAGCTCTTAATCACCTTATTTGAAGCACTTTAAAGCCACCATGTGTAGAAGTTGATCATTTCCTATTTCAGTGCTCCAAAGTGAACATACATTCATGATCACCAGAGGATGAATCCCACTGGTTTTGGTGATTCAAGTGATTTCATTTAGCGCCACCATGAAGGTGATATTTGTGCTTATTTGAGATATTTTCTCACTGTTGGATAACTGATATTTGGTTCAGACATTCACGTTCCCCTCTGGATGAATTCTAATAACTTTGGGATCCTGTAACTTTTAAACTAGCAGCATCATCCAGTCAAAATTTGAACAGTACAATAAATTGTACAATAATTTGGTTTGCGACTAAATACAACTAAGACTGTACTTTTTGCAGGTACCTTGTGTTTAGGTGAATTGGCAAATGCTAGCATGCTACTACACCAAACTATTTCCAGTCATATTGCCAAGAGATGCAAATCAGATCCTAAATTAGCCGTTGATAATATTGAATACTTGAGAGAAAAGTGACAGACATGTATTGTAAGCACATTTTCAGTAAAGGTCGTATGGACCAGAAAAGGCCCTCTGTCTGGTCTTGATGCCGTTCTGAAAATTGTAAGCCCATGGGCGACTATGGTCTTGGTGCCCTGCTCTGTGCCTATCTTGCATTTTTCTTCCCCCTGTAGCGATGTGGGCGCACACAGCGAGCGCCGCAACACTTAGTACTTATCTCAATCCTAACAATTGTGCTACTATAATGCATATTCACAAGTCGGGTTCGGGGGGTTGATTAGCAAATTTTTCTGGCTCTCATGACTGGGTTGGGTGGGTGCTGGTATAAAAGCCGATCCATAAATCCTGCCTGATCAGTACTGGGCATGTGCAACTCTCAACAGAGAGGTGAAGGTAGCGAGATGTCTCACTCCTTACCTACTTCCATCATCAGCTCTAGAAAAAAAAAAAGACGTTTTTAAATTCTGAATGTTGTTGATTAAATGTTATTATTGTATTAAAATTTGTTTCAAAAAAGTATTTACCAATCAAAGTGCTGTGTCAATAGCATTACTGCTTTTAGAAATGAGTTTGTCCATTTAAGTGGAATCAAAATCTCATTTTTTAACCTTTGTGCCCTCAATACAATTGCACCACTGCAGGCCAAGTGGCCTTGCTCCTAAAATTACAAAATTCCAGGACTGGGAAGGAATCACACCCACACAGGACTTCAATTATAGAAATGGTTGACGATTAATTTTCTGTCAATCAATTAATCAGCTAATACACAGAAAGTGAGTAATGGCTGCCTTTGTGAAGTGGCAGTGGTGGCCCCCTAACTATTATGAATGATGTAGACATACAGTACTACCTCTGTGACTAATACATGGACATGAGGTTGTGTGAATGGTTCCTTAAGCATGTTCTTACCCTGAGCAATGAAGTTCTTCTCAAACTTCTGTAGGAACTCAAGGTAGAGCAGATCATCAGAGGTGAGGGCTTCTTCCCCCACCACAGCCTTCATCGCCTGGACGTCCTTACCAATGGCATAACAGGCATACTGGAGACAAGGAGAGACATTCATATTAATAATGATGACACTTCATAAGATGGTTAAAACAGAATTCTCACCAAGCGTCACTTCCCTCTCTATATATACACACACTGTATATTATTGGCTTTTAGTTCTGACTTTTGTTCAGAGAGAAAAACCCTATGTCCTGGTTACAGGACGCATTATTTAGTTACAATACGAAAGATTTGTTACCAGCTGGTTTGAAACGTCAGCATGGTCCTTCCTGGTCATCCCCTCGCCGATGGCTGACTTCATCAGACGGGAAAGAGAGGGCAGCACATTGATGGGTGGGTAGATCTGAAACGCAAGTACGAGATTGTCTGATCACTGAATTAAGCAGTTTCACATGAAAGATCTGTGTTTCTCCATCGACAAACATAATTTGACTCCATAAAGAGTAAGAGTGTGTATTTTGCTGTCACCTGGTTAAATGGCCCAACCATAGGAGTAAGCATTTGGCTAGTAATCGCTCCATGTATATATGGAAATGCCCAGAGAAATCCCAAGTATAATATCAGCATCTTGAATCAAAGCGAACACTGGAACCATCTAACCTAAGATTGAGTACCAGCTCTTTGCCCCGAGTCGGATGAGTGTTGTTTTGGAAAGAAGTGGCTTTAAAAAGAACTGAAGAATACCTGTCTGTTGTGCAGCTGTCTGTCAACGTAGACCTGACCCTCTGTGATGTATCCAGTCAGATCAGGAATTGGATGGGTGATGTCTATGATAGGCACAAAAATGTATTTAAATCACAACACAAACCACAAATAATTGTGCATTTGTTACATATTGCAGTACATATAATGCCTCAGTTGAGTTTACATTTACAGTGAAGAACATCTACAATTGAGACAATTCAAATCACTCAGTGAATTGCTGGCATTAAAATAATGGGAATCACACATAGGACAGAAATAGACAGAATTTTTGTTAGCTTCCCATTTTAAAGACCTTTACTCTAAATCAAGAGCCCGAGAGCTTTTGGGAACACCAGCAGTGTTTAGTAAAAGCTGACACAATCACCTCCCTGCGATGCTGTAATGGGGGACTCCTGTTCAACTAGATAAGAGTAGGCTCTTCATATGTTGCCATGGCAACTGCAGGCATCAAAAATGTCTCCTCAGTCCATTTGAGATGCCTACTCTAGTAATTCAAAGATGGACTTGCCAGTAGATTTAGGAGACAGCATTTATGGACAAAAAATATAAAAAGTATAATCTACACGACCACACTGATATATAACTATTCCAACTAAATAACTCAAATAAACCATTAACGCTGCTTTGAATTCATGTAACATGTACATTCAGAATTAATATACACGTGGTGAGGATGTCATTTTGGTCCAATTTAAAGCACTTAAGCTTCTCTTCTCACCGTCATTGGGCATGGTGAGAATAGGGATCTGGGTGATGGAGCCATTTCTGCCCTCCACTCTGCCGGCACGTTCGTAGATAGTGGCCAGATCGGTGTACATGTAGCCAGGAAAGCCTCTACGGCCGGGCACTTCCTCTCGGGCAGCAGAGACCTAAAGGTGAGGAGTAGTAGGTGAGGGAGAGCTGTAAGAACCAGCAACTAAGGGAACAAGGTTGTTAACATGCGTTTACATTTCCTCACGTTTGAGAAGATTTTAAAACTGCATTATTTCATTTTTGACAACTTGGGAGCAGCAGAATGAGCTGGAATATAAAGGAAGCAATGCTCACCTTATACAATTTCTGTGGAAAACATTAGCAAACTATTGTCTGACTACAAACCCAGCAGACTCAGAGCAACTCCATCATTCATTTAGAGTCATTTTTGTGTCCACATGATGAATGTTATTCCAATAATCACTGTCTTTTAGCTTTGTTTTGGTCTGCATCAACTCCTTACAAGAATATCTGTCTCTTTAGCTGCTAAATGCTCCACTATGTTTACTAGTTAGCATACAGTTAGTCATTGTAAACTGCTTACATGCCATGTTAGAATGGACATTTTGATATTACATTACAGTTCATTTAGCAGACGCTTTTGTCCAAAGCGACTTAAAATAAGTGCAAACAATCATGAGGACACAACTCTAAACAGTGAGAATCTTGCAAGTACATCAGCTTAAAGCTTCATAGGAGAAATCATACAAGTGCAGATCGGCTTCAGATAAGCCAAACCAGAGTAAGAGCAACATAGAGAAACAATAAAATAACAATTCAACCATTGGCTACAAATAAGCCAACCAATGTGCAACATACAAAGAACTATTCTTTTATTTATTT
>CALSCE010010643.1:855516-883891 GCA_943593645.1 Bovichtus variegatus
CACACACACACACACACACACACACACACACACACACACACACACCGAGTTGTCGGTACCGCTTTCAAACAGGCAGTGAACATCGCGCTAACGCGCTGACGGATTCTGTGTTTTTAGAACATTCTGTTGAATCAGATCGGTGAGGCCGTTTTGCTCCCATTGTTGTCCGTGAAGTCTGCTGGAAGTGATGTAATGTACCGGTGCCTTTTATGTGGAGGGAGCACTGCGCCCAACTCCATTGGAATGCAGTTAACACACCAGTCTTTATTTTGTTTTAATGAAAACTGAACTCCCGGCATTTGCTCCTGCTGTTCTTCAACACTGTTTTGGAAGAAGGAAATAACTTTAAAAGTCTGTTCTTTTTTAAATAAGTGCTGCACGATTAATCTAGTTAATGCCGATGTGAAGATTGGTTCACGCGGATTCCGAAAAGTAGCGGAGAAATATTTTTTAAAATATATTTTTAAGAAACTTTGTTACATTTGAGGGTAGAACTTGGTGTGAGAATGAGTGTTTAATTGGGCTTTGGGCTGAGCCACAGAAATTCAGAAAGTAGGACCGACTGACACATTGCTGGTTAGGGTTCATTAACTTTCTTAACAAGAAGATAAATATTTTTTAAATGCCAGACAATCCTTTCAGAATTGGTAAAACATTTGCTGAGCACATCACTCATGCTGAGAATAGAACAACATGCCATAACACTTCAATTAAAACCTGAGCCCCAATTAAACGAGTCCCTTTTTACTTGCCGGATGTTACTACACATTTTGTCAAATAAACACAGGTCTTAATTAGACGCCGGGTAACTTTTACACCGGGTAAGTGTCCCCACCTCTCTTGGTTTAGTTTTCACCCTTTTTCAGTGTTAAAGAGGATGAAGAGAGGCAGTGTGTCAGTATGCCAGAAGCCTCGTTAACCGTCTCAGAGCTAAATCAAATGCATGGTTCGTAATCGATGTTATTCCATTGCCCAATTTTTATACAATTAATATTCAGACTAGTTTAAATAAACAATTTGATAGTATTTTCCATCTTTGCTGAGCAAGAGTTTTGTGTGACGGAATCAAAGGACTGTCCCAAACATACGTCATTGGCGATTGAAGCCTGGGCTATTAAATGCAGTTTTTTACGGTACATAATAAATCACATCTTCAGCGGCGTCTACTTACCAAGAACTGGAACACAACTGGTTCCTTCTGTTTAGTTTCTACGTTAACAACACTACCTATAACCAGATGTAAAATCTGTCGATTCACTGCTTGGTGCAGATGGTGCAGGGAGAGTGTCACCAATATGTCTAAGACAGATGAGATGGTAGTCGTACCTCTCGGAGAGCCTCAGCATAGGAACTCATGTCAGTCAGAATGACCAGGACGTGCTTCTCACACTGGTAGGCCAGGTACTCCGCTGAAGTGAGGGCCAGGCGAGGGGTGATGATACGCTCGATGCTGAAAAAAAAGAAAAAATTTAAGTTATTCTATTGTACACAGACACACCGTGAGGTCTGAATTTGAACTCTATATTCTATTTGAGACTGGTGATACATTTTACATTTAAGAATATGAAGCCAATAAACATCATTAAGCCAAACACTGGGATTGGCTGGTACAATAACTGTTTTTCCATTGATGAGATCATTTCTGAATGAATCTTACGTGGGGTCATTGGCCAAGTTGAGGAAAAGACAGACGTTGTCCATGGAGCCATTCTCCTCAAAATCAGACTTGAAGAAGCGGGCAGTTTCCATGTTGACCTGACAGACAAATGATACAAGTAAATGATACGGAGGCACCTTAGGTAAAAGATCTTCAACTATTTTCATTCAAAATAAATAATAAAAATTAATCAGAAGACCTTTTCAGATGTCAAATACGCAACATTACTTGCTGTTACTGCATAAGTAACCATGTATGTAATGTTCTCGTAACCAGGAGCATGTCTGGCTTTAGTAAAGCAGCAAATCCTCACAACCGAGAAGCTGGAGCTTTCTTATATTATTCAAATGATTAGTAATCATTTGGATAGACTACTCAATAAATGGTCTCGACTAAAACTAGACTTTGGTTTTCTTTGGTTAGTCTCGTCATTGTCAGAGTTTTTGTCAAAAACGGACTAAATGTAAGAAATCTGACTAAACACACATTGATTTTTGTCCTGAGGATTAAGACTTGGTTCTTCTTTTTTTTTACACTAAACGGATGCATTGCTGTTACTGTGTGCACCATGTCCTTCAATTTGTTCTTTTGAAAAACGTATATCCATGTGTTGACTTGTATAAATCCCTATTAACATGGCTTTACAAGCCTCCTGCTAGACTTACCACAATGAGATGTGAATTGATGGAAAAGTGGAAGAGGGAAGGATTAGTATTAAGCAAGTGAGTGAGTGAGTGAGTGAGTGAGTGTGTGAGTGTGTGTGTGGTCAACATGTCACAATCGGGGGAATTACAGCAGACAGGAGGAGCAGCTGAGGAGAAGAGAACTTGATACTGCGAGGCTGACCGCGTTAAAGGGCCTGTTGAATTAGTAACCGGTCTACATGGCCGGGGGATATGCTCAGAGGTGCAGAAGTAACAAGAGGGACTTAAAGGTTAAATCACCTGGTGAATAAAAGACAAAGCAGGGAGGGAGAGAAGGGACAGGGTGTCCGTCAGGGTTAAAAGGGGGGATTAGAGTTACAGATGGGGGGAGGGGGGGCTTTGAACAAATCAGCTGAAGTTTGTCTGCTTACCCCCATGGCTGCAAAGACAATGGCAAAGTTCTCAGCACTGTAGTCCATCACATCCTTGGACTTCTGCACTAGGCCGGCCTGGCGACAGATCTGGGCAGCAATCTGGAGGCAAGAAAACGTAGAGTAGGATTGAGATGGTCATGGTCAACAAAGACTTTAATAACATAACAAATGTCAGCTTAATGAAAAAAACGTGCATTTGTGTTGGAATGTGAATGACACCTTTCTATGTGTGTCTGAGGGTACAGTTGGGATTCAACAGCATTTCATTGAATCCAGTAATGAGTCGTACTTTCAAACCTAAATCCTTTTGAATCACTTATCAAATCTAATTAGATTTAGCTTCCAACGATTTCAACTATAGCACTAAAGCTTTTAGTGGTAGTCTAATTCATGTTCGCAACCTGTAGCTACAACCTACTAAATAATAAAATGGATCAGACACACTGAAATAACAAGTGTAGCCTACTTGCTCTGCACGCCTTCATTTTATTTCAAGGAAATGATTGAGCTTTATTTAAAAATCTAACTAACAATTGACATCTTCAGTAGGAATCAACTGGCTTGGAGCAGTCTATTTACTATTAGAATACTTATTAGTAGATCAATTTATTGGAATTAGTTAACAATAAGACAAATGTAGAATGTCAGAATTCTGTTTGAAAGCTTCATACAACCAACTTATCTAGTATTCAATTCTGTAATACACGTGTTAAACAATAAACCACAACCAATTCCTTTAGTGAAACGAATAAACCAAGCAGTGTGAAGAGTAGGTGTGATACTTCATGAATTTGTGGAATGAAAGGAATTTCACGCTCATCACATAATGTCATGGCTGCGGTGTTGATCCGGCCTGACCTCTTCATGCACCCCGAGTTCAGCACCTGGCCCATAGAGGAAACCACTACATGAATGACCTCTGTGACATGCGCTTAATGAAAGAATGAGCCATGTTTTCACACCACCTCGATGGCACGACAGGCGGGTCATCATTAGTGGGAGAACACACGCCCTGATTATTTGGCCAGTTTCACAGTGGGACCCTTTTGGTCCTTCATTTTCAGACTGCAGATGGGATTGGGGCTGACGGCTGAATTTATGCTCATAACGCAATAACTTATTAAAGAAACTGATGCTATGACAGATCTGCTCAGTACACTTTTACTAGAATACTAGTTCAAGTCAAGCATTAAGAGCCTCGTTGATTTTAACTCCCACTCTGATATTAAATGTTCCACTGTTTACTGGCTAGCTGCATACTGGGGGCTGTAGGCTGAAAAAAGCTACCTGCTTTGAGCGGTGAGACTGAACATAACTCAAGTTTTAAGATTTCTTTTCTCTACTTTCTCCAGAGCTTATGGAATGTTTCCAGGCTTCCCTACATTTTAAATATACATTTGTCTCCGAGAAGAAAACAGTAAAATCTCAAATATACTTTGTAAGAAAACACAAGATTTAGCTAATTAATGCTTAGTATGTGAATAGTTAGCATAAGAACGTCCAATACTTACAAAGAAACTTTATTTTTTTACATTATTTTTGAAACTATATTTAAACAAGCACACTGGTTTGAGGTGCATTATATTTGGCTGTTAAAAATTAAAAATAAGGTTTTAGTGGATATCAAAACATCTCCCAAAATACAGAAAGAAATACAATGCTGTTACTGACAATTGCAAAGCATTAAATCTTATCTTTAATCAGTAGATTAAAATCAATTAACATTGTTTCGCCAAATACAATAGTCGTCTTTGTGTCCATTGTTTATTTCAAATTTTTTTTGTCTGACCTGAGTATGACCTGATCTGGCTTTCTACTCAGCCACAATAAAGCTGCGTGTGTTGCACAGCTGTCTGTCACGATGATTAAAACACTGGAGCAAAAGCCAGAGCTCAGTGAACGCAAGACAAGC
This sequence comes from Bovichtus variegatus, assembly GCA_943593645.1. Classification (NCBI taxonomy): domain Eukaryota; kingdom Metazoa; phylum Chordata; class Actinopteri; order Perciformes; family Bovichtidae; genus Bovichtus; species Bovichtus variegatus. The sequence goes on from CALSCE010010643.1 coordinate 860,164, forward strand.
ACAATGAGTTTGGTTGAAGTACCAATCCCATAAACAGACACGGTATTTCTTTTTTGTGTTTTTAATGTTGCAAGTCATGTAGTAACTATAACGACGGCACTTACCAATGAACTTCTGCCAATTGTTTTACTTCACTCAAACAGCTTTTATACAACATGAGATATTCTAGTTTGTAACACTATTGTCTAATGTTTCATGGGAAAACAGTCATGCATTTCCATTGTGAGGCATGAAAAACCTCAAAAAAAGAAAGCAGAAGTCAAATTGTTGTCATGTGACTAAGGAAAACAGCCAAAACACATGACCTGACTCATCAATGTTAAATATTTCCATCGTGAGACTGCCACAGAAATAAACACTAAATGATCTGAAAGTTTTTATCTTTAGATCTTGGCACTCCAAGTGGAAAACATTTTTATTTATTAATAATATATTGCGATTGGAGCATGGAGGTCCATTCTTGACCCTGGGCACACGTATACCCGTTTAGTTTCAGGAATCTTAGTCTACTGTCAGTTTGTCATTTGCTTAAGAAATGATCATCAAGAGAAAAGGATTACATTTAAATTCACATCTGGCAAATTAATGCACTGCATTTTGTGACAAACTACAGCAGTTTTAGCTGTCTTCATGTCCTGAAACTATAATGCATACTCAGAATACTGTCAGTGGAGAGGTGACGCTTCTATATGACGGATTACTGCTTCTAGTGGTTCAACTGTTGAATATTGCTGCACAATGACATTGAATATTTCTTGTAATTTAACTCCACTGTGGCTGAGGGGTCTTGATGGGACACCTCTACATTGGGCCAGTTATCCACAGTATGAAGAGAAATACCTAAAACTAAATGCACACAGTAATGCAAAGCACAGCCAAAGATTGCATTAATAGAATACTCAACTGTGATGGAAGTTAAAAAAAGGATCCAAATCAATGCCGCAGAATCATCTTTTTAATTCCTCTGACTGTCTTCGTTGTCAAAGCCTGGGCGCCTAGATTACCCACAATAATATAATGTAGCCTGCAGCAGAGACGAGGAGCTACAGAGTGCTGGTAAACGCACTTCTTTCTTACTCTACATCGTCAGATGCCTTTCACTTTTCAAACCAATGCAGAACTACTAGTTAACTTTCATCCAGAAAATGTTCCAAGATGGTGCTAATCAGGCATCGGTGGAATTTTTTCCTGTAGCTGATGAAATTAACTAGTTTGGTGGTCTCACCTCGTTGTGGGGCAGCCCAGCGGCAGAAAAAATTGGGATCTTCTGTCCTCTGGCTATGCTGTTCATGCCATCGATGGCTGAGATGCCGGTCTGGATCATCTCCTCGGGGTAGATACGGCACTGAGGATTGATGGGCTGACCTGGAAAACACACAAACGGCTACATTACACCAATCACTTTCAGGAATCCTGTTCGTGATTTAGAAATGTCAGTTCAATTCATAAACTGTATATATTTATTTTTGGTACCTAGATGATTTACTTGCTTCCTGCGGTTTGTCAGAAATACCGTTTTTAAAACAAAGTGAACAAATCATACTGCAAACAAAAGCCTGAAGTTAATTTGGCCAACACACTAATCTGGTAGTGTGCACGCAGTGAGCAAATGTTGCAGCCGGCTGTTGTGTTGTGACTGTAAGCACAAAGCCAGAGATTAAATAGCTATAAAGAAATCTAAATAGATAATAAAAGCTTAAAGTGCTATTTTGTTTCAGTTGATTCATGAAGCATGACATCATGTTTGGTTGTTCGGAGGACTTAAAGTCCGAGTAAAGCCAAAATATATATGTGTTCAGAGTTTGTCACACCACAGCTAAATGTGTTACCAACCACTCTGCACAATTTGAAAGATTAAAAAACACCAAGTACATAAAATTAGGCTTTTCAAAATTGTGAAGAAATAAGCCATAGTCTCTGCTCTGGAAAGCTGTGAGCGTGTCTGCTGGAGATGCTCTGCCATCTCACTTCTGCAGAATACTTCCAGAATGTCAATGCGAGTGCACACCAGAGACTTCTGGTATAGCCCGATGCTAGCATTTATGTGGATAAAATAAGTAAATCATGTGGCTCTTTACAAATGTTATCGGACCGAATTGATCAAATTCGGATAGTTATACAAGTCATTTCGCTGGGTTGTGACGCTCAAAACTATTTATCAATACATTTTACAGTCACAACAGTAGCGACAGTAGACTCGGCGACGGCAAAGCATATGACGTAAGCACAAGATAGTAAGCTTAGCACGCTCTCATGCACACAGCCGGCACAGAGACAGACAGAAGACACTTTAGATTTCTGAATGTATTGTAACTGTACACATGTCAGAGATATATTATTTGCAATGGTAAAGTTATGAAATGCACTACCGTCTCTACAGTCTATGGCAGTAAAAAAAAATAAGCGCACCAAAAAGTGTTGGAAAAGTCCTGGGAGTCAGCTTTGGAGGGTGCAATTAGAAATGAGAGTAGGTGAAGAGCAACTGTGAAATGTATATTCCTGAAAGATCAAGTTAGATTAAATTGTTTGAAGTTTTACGATAGTTTCAGTAGATGCCAAAATGATTTTTCAGTACTTCACTTTGAGAAAATACTTTTTTTTTTTCTCATTAACAAAAGAAGCCAACATTCTTAAATGTTATCTAAACACAAACAGCCCAAATAAAATGACTAAAATTGTCAAACATAGCATTTAAATCAGGAAACAGAATTAGTAAACAAAGTTATTAATGTAGCCACAAATGTTCTGCCAAATTCCACTACTTGATATAGTTTATGCGTCAGTGTTGGCGACACATTTTGCCCTGTACTAAAAAGGTTTGATCATCAGCCCTGGTGCTCGCATGCACACCTTATGTGTGACGATTAACAGGTGAGCGAACACGTGCCGTCAGCATTTCTTATTGAGCGTCAACCTCATGAAAGACGTTACCTAAATTTCATATTCTATTGTCTTTGTAAAATCACAATGTGCCCATTTAATATTTGGGGAATTTTAAAAAAGTGTAAAATTGCATATTATCATCAGCAATTTTTTTGTTCTAATTAGTGAAAGTGCAGCCTTCTTGTTAAAAGGCATCCATTTAGCTGAGAACATATCAGAGGAAACAAAAGGAAGACGACAGGTTATGAGGTCGTACCCATGATGTCCAGGTAGTCCTCAGCCAGAACACTGGGCCCGCGGTCGATGGGTTTGCCTGAGCCATTGAACACACGCCCTGAAAGAGGAAGATGTTCTCCTTTGAGCCAAGTAGATAGTCTTTTATTTGATAATAAACAACTATTTGGTTTATCAGGAAGTTGAATTGAAGGATAATTACTAAGATAAAATGAAATTCATTAGATGACGCTTCCATCCACATCTGATCTATTCTGTTTTGTATCAAACTCCAAACAGATACGAGTGGATCTGATGGCTCTTGTCGTGTCTACAAGTAACAAGTACAAGTAATTATAAATTCATGGCCATGATTAATGATACTTCAAAAACAAAAGCAGGTTTACTTTCTACCGCTATTGAAATACATGCAACCTTGTGCTGTACTGAGATAATCACACTGATTGAGACATTCAAGAACATTCAAACAAACAGGTTTGAGTCAGTGCTGTTTTGCTTTGACCATTTACTGAGTACATTGAAAACGTAAGTAAAATAAGCATACTGAAGGAAATTGCAGTTTAACACTAAACAACATTCAACATTTTAGTGTTACAAATACAGAAGGATGAAAGGAGTACTGTGCAGCTGTAAACAAAACCTAAATCAGAGGACTAATGAGAAGATCATTGACTATTTTGTAGAGTGTTATTGCTATATTTGGATTAAATATGCAATGAGAAAACCGGGTTGATCATACCGAGCATGTCCTCCGACACTGGGGTACGCAGGATGTCACCAGTGAACTCACAGGCCGTCTTCTTGGCATCAATGCCTGACGTTCCCTCAAACACCTGAACAAACATGAGAAGAGATTCAGATAAAAAAGAAAAAAAAACACTTTAAAACAAAAATATTTATTAGTTTACCACTTTTAGTCAACTAAAAGTCATTACTAGTCAAAATGTTTGTTGCATCCATTTTTTTAAATTTATTTAGCCTTAGTCCTGCGTAAAAATTTACTTTTTCTAGTCATCTGATTATATTGAACATTTCAGTCAGTAGCCAAAACTCTCTCTCTCTCTCTCCTGCACTCAGTGTCCTCTGTCCTGCCCTCTGTGTCCTGCAGTCCGCCCAGCAAATGCAACAGCTTGATCAGGGATGCCACTTAGACTGAGAAGGGACTTTTCAGTGAAGTAGGAGACATCTTGCATCAACCAGCTAAACTTTGGAATATTTGCATATTCATAGATACTTAGATCTATTTTTAGATAATTTTTTTTTAATGACAGTGAAAGAGTAATGAGTAATTTCTTTTGTGGAAAAACATATCAGACACAAATTATGACTCAAAACAGATCTGTTTAATCTTATGATCCATCCTGTTAACCTGACTTTGGCTTTGTATACATCGTATATATTTTGGATTTGCACATTATTGTTGTTCTCTTCCCACTTTGTATTGCAACTGTTTTGATGCACTTTACCTCAGGGTAAATAAAGTTTGAATTTGATATGGACTGTGGATTAAATTAGTGCTCTAGTAAGTATGTATAGCTGGACTCTCAAACAATCGGTGCAACAGGTGTACGTCTTCCAGCCACTTTGGATTCGGTTTCTCACCTGGACCACTGCCTTGCTTCCAATCACCTCCAGGACCTGGCCGCTCCTCTTGGTGCCATCCGGCAGGGTCAGGTGAACAATCTCAGCATATCTGGGGAACTAGTTCAAAGAGATTTAACATAGTTTCACTGCAGCTGCCTGAAAACGACACTAATATAATTAATACAAGACTACATCTGCACATATATCATGAGAACATAATATATATATTGGCGATTGGCTTCTGAAAAAACTTCTTTTACAGTTTGGTGAGTGTTAGTGTTGTCAAACCTAACTTTGTTAATACGTTCACAAAATGTACTTTCACAATAGTATTAGTACAGTATAAGTAATATGATAACTCATTCATGGATATAAAGTTGAATAAAAAGATAACTCTTTAGCAGTCTCACCTTCACATTATCCAGGATCACCAAAGGTCCATTTACACCTGACACAGTGGAGTAGGCTGAAAGAGAGGAGAATTACATAGTTCATTCATTTCTTTATTTCAACAGGCCACAAGACAGGAAAATAATGCAGGCAATACTGACAATATTCACATTTCTTTGTGCAGCTGAAAGCCCCCAATCCACTTAAGAATAAGTAGACTTCCTTACAACCAACACTGTTAATAATCACAAGCTGACCTTTCACGGGGAGATTTAAACCGCTTCATGCACTTCAACGCCCAAATGTCAAAGGCAGGCAAATGTCAGGACAAAAATGCATGAAATTCATGTATGGCGAGTACAATTACACGGGCATGTGGTTAGTTCTGAGCCTCTCAATAATAGAACACTAATTGAAGGGTCATCATTGATGAAGGTTAATGGAAATAGCCTGTGGCCTTCCCCAACATTAAACCATAATAACTGCAGCCAAATGTACTGAAAGAACATATTAGAAGTCTAGAAAATGTATAAAAAGTTAATGTAAAGAAAAACTACACATGAAAAATGTCACGGAAATCATTACACATTGCCATTTCCCTGAACTTCAGCTGCTGTGTATTTATTTAATCATCAATAAGATTAAACAGCAATTTGCTTCTCCATTTGTGATCTCACACGCACACGCGCACACAAGGTCATTTCTTTCCGAATGCATAGCGTTCTGTAAGTCGGTCATTGTTAACAAGTTTGACAGTATTTCTATCAACATCTGAAAGAATTTAAGCTATTTAGCTTAATTTCAATATATTGTACATACTTAATGTGACACAAATGAAAACTGCTTTTTAACGGCAGCTCCGGTAATCCAAAACAATTCACAGCAAAACATTTGTTATCCCTCTTTGAATGACATATTAAAAAAAGTTTATTCACCACATCCTGATACACTGTCAGTGGAGATGCAACTTCCAGTGAAAATGATTGTTCAGGTTAAATTTAGCAAGAATTTCATTATTATTTCTTGTGTTAAAGGTTTATTTTTATAAGAACAACTACATAGCATGGACCAATGGCACACAGCATTTATAGCCCAAGCTAGTAAGCAAATCCTGCCCCTGGATGGGCCCTTGTACAAACACACGGACTTTAACTGCAAGCACACCCAAAACAGTACAAAAGAAACAATAATACGGATCCCCTTTTTAAAACGGATTAAAGTCAAAGTCGTCTGTCCAAAGCAAGTTTTACTAAAGGGTTCCTTACGATTTCATATTGAGGAATGCAGAGGTTTCGATCTCAGTAGCATACGAGGAGACATTTAGCAACATTCTCCAAGACAATGGAGTGGCTTATCACAGGTACATCAATGCTTGTATACATGTTGGACCATAAGTAAGATCATACAGAGCAGAATTTAGAGACAGCGTCTCTGTTCTACCCGAGGGCAAGTTTACTACGGGTTGAATGGCCTGCTCAGTACATATCTTGGTCATAAAGCTTTAAGAACTGAATTTAGAGGTTTTTTTTTTGTTGAAAAGAAAAGATATTATCGGCTGATATATCATTGTATTGTCGCTATTGAGTTAAATAAATCCAGTATCAGGCAGGCTTTATATATTCCATCAACACTCCACCTCACACCAAGCAATTTCTGTTATTCCTCTTTTCACAGAATGTCATACGAGAGGTTATCTGCCACTTCTTCATTCACTTTGTCAGTTGAGATGCGCCCTGTCGATACTTCACCATTAGAGAATCTTTGAAAGCACAAGGTCTCTTGTGTAGAGTACATCAATGTTAAATGTAAATAAATGTATATTATTTTTTCACAATTATGTGAATTGCTTTCATGTTGTGTCGATGTGCTTTGGAATGGAGGGAGAGCCCTTATGTGTATGTTTTTGTTGACGTTTCCATGTCTTGTGCCTTAAAACGACGCATGATGCATCTCAATGGGTTTATCCTGCAATTAAATTACAAAAAAAAACAACATATTTACAAAAACAAACAAACAACTTTTCAGCAACCTTAAAAAGACATGTTACTATGTTGTAACAGTTTTTACATTCCTTCAGATGCCTCCTTTGAGCAGGAAGCATAACAGACTTTCCTCTCATTGACCTAAGTGAGCAAACATAGAACATGCAGTAATGAAAGTGTGCTACCGTGTCCCAGGTCCCATCTCCCTTGTAAAGAGCAGAGCTACTTTAAGGTTCACTGCAAAACAAAAAGACAGCTAGAATGGATTATTGGAGTGATAACTGACTGATAAGCATCAGAAGATCCTCGCTGGAGACAAACAGGAGAGCAAAGGGTCTGGACCCAACATGTTTCTTTCTCTGAATGAAGCAGTAACATTCACTCTGCTGACATGGAAGCCAATTTACATTGAGTGTGCAAGAAATCCATTGACGCCCCTGCCCCCCCATCACTGTCCCTGTGCACATCTGCAGACCGCCATTGTTTCCACTGGGTTTTCTATCATGGTCTGGTGTTCCTCTTTATGTGCGAACCGTCAATCTCAGGGCCAATATCAAAGGCGTTAGGAAATTAGAGCAGACTGGTAGGAACATAAAGCACTAAAGCTTAGCGGGGTGCATCCACTATGCCACTAATTAGGCAGAGGCCAACAAAATAACCTGTCAATGCACTACAGTATTGCAGCCATTTCCCACACACACCTGCATTTCACCCTCTGTTAGCCAGACAGGCTGTGTGTGTGTGTGTGTGTGTGTGTGTGTGTGTGTGTGTGTGTGTGTGTGTGTGTGTGTGTGTGTGTGTGTGTGTGTGGGGCAGAGACTATTGAGAGCGCAAGAGAAAAGATGGTTCAAGTTTGAAAACCAAGGGCACCACAAATACAAAAAATACATTTTCCTCTACAAAATAAAATGAGTTTTACTCTAAACAGCCTTCCTTTATCTCAGTTCCTGCCTCAGGGCCCACATTCTGGTGAATGACTCAAGTTCTTACACACATGTCTCCGTTTGTTCTACAAGACCTTGCAGGAAGCAAGTTATTGAATGAGAACATGGTTCAATAATTGTACTAATATTGTGCCATGTTACAATAGCCAACATAATTTTAATCAAATGATCTTTTCATACATCTGTATATATCAAAAAAAATATATAGGCTACTTGTATAGAATTGTTTGACTTCTCTCCTGCCTGTAAGAAAATCCCTTAAAATTGTACAGACAGCAAGACACTTCCTTCCAGCCACAACACTGACTGCACTAAGCTCATCCGAGGTGTTAGAATCTGCATGCGTGTGTTGCTTTAATGTTCATTCCCATGCAACTACCATAAACCAAAAATAATAACAATAAAGTATGTATGCCATCTTAATGACTACAATTGAAACGTTAACATGAGATCGGTTGTAACAAAGTCAATTATTTTACAGTCAATGCTTCTCTTTTGGATACATGCCCTTGTAAAGCCCATGCACAACTGCATTCAATGCTGCGACTGATTGTCCCAGCACTTAGAGACGACCGACAGATGCAGATTCTTCTAGGCCGCGACAGCTCACCATAACCAAACATGCCCTTTACAAAAACTGCTTTTAAATCGAAATTACATCAAATTTTCACAACGTTATTTATTTTTTTATGGCCAGCCCTTTTCCCCCACACAAATGGCAAATTGGCCATGTTTATAAAAAGGACTTAAGATCTACACTTAGCCTGTAAGTCTCAAAAGACATACATATGGCTATTAACTGAAGGGTGATGAGAAAAATGATGCAGATAAAAAAATCTGACTACATAATTATACAGGAACCCTAGGAAACCATAAGTCTACTGCATCTTAAATCGTACATATTTGGCAACAGTGACAGAAGAGGAAAACGTCATTTTAAGAAATGTAAAGTAACTTTGCTTTCCATTCATCAAGCTCAGCAAAGACTTGCATTTTTTAGAAACCGTGATGCCATTGCATAAATGTCCCTCTTAGTACATACTGTATGTTGGTAATTAAAAAACTAATTCAAAAATAAATATTCAAAAAATATGAAAAAAAAAAAAAAAAAAAAAAAAAAAAAAAAAAAAAAAAAAAAAAATCGACAAATGTATAATCATTGGATCTTTTAAACTCTCAAATATTGACATTGGTATTGACCTCAAAATTCCTGTAATTAACCAACTGTGTGAAATTTGGCCAACTACCAGAAGAAATGTTGCAGCATACAGTACATCATCAGTTGCTACTTCCTAAAATTGTTTTAGTTCTTAAGATCAATTCCTTTAAGCAAATTTATCGGACAAATGTATTTGGTGGCAGAAAGTCTGAAGTGTATATAATATTTGACTGGGTAGTTCCAGAGGGATTAAAAGGCCCAACCCTGGCCCTATATGGTAGGCCATTATTGTATGAAAGAAAAGAATGTTCATGGTGCCCTCTTACGTATAACTGTGATGATGATAAAAAAAATTTTTTAAAAAAAAGAGTGGTTTGCTCTCTCATTTCACAAGATAACGATTGCTCAATGGGCTATACGGCCATGAGGTGTGAAGTAGCAACATTTCCCATTAGGTTTGGAAAACTTTCTCCACCCCTCTTTCGCTACTTCAGCTCAAGTGCAGCAGTCCCCTGGCTTGGCATGCAACAGCAGTGTGGGTCACTCTGCAGCCTGTTCAGCTGCCAGAGCCCTTTGTGTACAAAGATGTTAATTGGTCCTAATCCACCACTAGAAGCTGTTTTGGTAGCCTGACCTCGCACCCTGAAGGACACCTTGGTGTGAAATACTAAAGAGCCCATTCAAGTTCCAGAGAAAAGAGGCACAGAGCATTCCAACACAATTCAATTTCCCAGCTGAAAGAGGGGGGAACTGGAGGGGAGGCGGGGGGGGGATCAGAGCTGGGATCGAGATGGGGCGCATCATCATTTTGACAATAAATGAGCGCTACAAAGCAGTGGCTGCTGTGATGTGCAGCCTCACAATCACGTCTTAGCCTCTACTTCAAGGGATTCCCACAGTCCCACTGGACATGGGAATGCTAATTGCCTTAAACCTACAACCAGCCCACACGCAGACAGACAGACATGTAACAGTGAGTCAATAAACCAACATGATAAAATTACTTAAGACTCCTCAGACTCATTCTACAGCGTAGGCTTCCATGCTGTCACGGCCACTTTTCCATTGACAGTTGATGGTTTAAGGTAGCATTACACTAGAAAAGCTGTAGTTGCCCAAAATGGTACAACACTACTCAACTACAAGGCCCCAAACATATCTGTGTAGTTACGCTGCAGGTCAGGATTCTTTATTTACCCTCCTATGCACACTTCCAGTGGTTGGAAAAAACAAACATCTCAGAACATTGGCTGGGATAAGGCCAGCTAAGATGATATGAAGCACCATTAAATCATTAAAAAGGATAAGTCTACCATGTTTATGTTAAGGGAGTTCACATTGTAATCCTTCCTCCTCACACTGGCCAAGGAGATACCCCTTCATAGAGCGAATACAACATAAAAGATGGTGGACAAAATCCACAGTAGGGCTGTCGCTTTTTCCAAAAGTCCAGTTCCAATGAAATCGAACTAACACTTAATTTGTCTGAATTGATTTAAGCGCAACTGTGTAGCGTAATGCACACTTTGGTGGTTAGCAAGTGTTTTACCCTTCTATAGTGTATACATTTTTCTGAAACAATGTCAGTGGGCTGCATATCCTTGCATATAAATCTTGCCATTTTATTGGTAATGGCCTTTTTAATACTGATGACCCTCTTGTTTATTTGCAGTTAACACAACAGTAAAGCAAAAATCATATTAGGCATAAATTTCAAACAATTTAATTTAAGACTTCAAGACTTTTTAAAAAGGACTTGCGGAAATCCTGTTTAAGGTTCAAATTTCCTAAACAGGCTTAAAAGAAACCAAGCTGCCAAACAATTCAAGTCATGTTAGCATGGAGTGGGAAAGCAATGAAATGAATAAAATGGGGGCCAAGTTCCATACACCCTGACTAGAACAGTTACAATCAGACAAGTGAAAAACATGGGTTTAAGTTTATAGATGTTACTGCTTGTAACAGGGAAAATACTACTCCATAAACAGAGTAAGGAGAAATCTTTAACTTATGATATTCTGATTAATTTGACTTATTTTTTCTGGAAATATGGACCACAAAAGCACAACATCAAAGGGTAATCATAAGGATAGGTCCAGACTTATAGCTTACTCCAGATGCCCTGTTGTAAGGAGGGGCTTACAAACTGAAAACCTAGGGCCAGGTAGTATTCCAGCGCAGTAGAAGTAGTTAGTTTCTGGATTAGAAGGCAACATGCTGTATACTTAAAATGCGAAGGAAGGCAATCAGCTAGATCTGCATCCAATGTTCTCCCTTTCCTGTTTTACTTCTTTTGTTCTAAGAGCAACTTATAAGCAATTAAGGTATTCCCCATTTAACATCATACAGTCTATTATCCTGAATGCATCCTCTAACACTTAGGAGATAGAATACGCTTTTCTCTCCATTAGTAGGTTTTTATTATTTCAATAATGCTGGTAACCTTCAACAAGAAAATTAACATCAAGGTCATAACAAATAAGATGAAGAACTTATCCCTGAGATTTGCTGAAATTAAAAAGCAGTGATACAGTAATACCAATCATTATTTCACACAGAACATCTGTTCCTTTCCCACCAATTTCATTTGTGAAGTGAAAAAACAAACAATTGCCATGTTTTTGGATACAAAACATATGTAAGATGATGTTTTTGACACACAGAAAGTACTACTTTTGTAAAGACACACATTAACAGACTCCCCCCTTTCCAACCAATCTTTGTTTTGACACCCTATAAAATGAGACCGGCTTTTAACCCAGTAGGTATGCAGCTACACCATATAAAGAGGACTCCTACCTCACTGCAATGATTTTGAGGAGATGTAAGAGATTGGGGCCTCTTTTCTGGAGGGACGTTTCGCTAGAAAAAACAGCTTCATTACAAAAGGTGGTGCTATGGTTACAATAGTAAGAAGCGCAGGCTTCGACAGGGCAACAGTTTACAGTCATTTGCTGAGGTTGAGGCACATTTTGGCATACCAGCTAACTTGCTCACTTCAAAGCTTTGTATTATGTCTCCTCATGAAGAAAAGGTACAGAGTTATAGGCTTCGTCACAATGTGCATGCACTAGTTTACACACGTTTTAAAAGATGTTTAATATCACATCGAATTATTGATTTAGAGCATATCACCTAAAACCACAGCCCAGTGCTTTAAATGACATAAAACCTCATATAGTTTGGTACTATCCAAGACCTGCTCTAGATTCACATTGAAAGCTGGACGTGTAGTATAGCGAGCATTAGAGGCTCTCATCTATCAATAGCGCCTTTCACACAGCCTGTTCAATGCAGGACTGTTGCGCAGTTATTCCGCATCGCTGTTCTATATAAAAAAGATACACAGAAGGAAAGAGGGGGCATTGTTGCTCCAGCGCTAAGCCGGCAGTGGAGGTAGTCATAGAGCCGAATCGACATGTGTAAAAAGAGACAGCCGGCACGGCAGGACTGCATGCACACAGACACTACAGGCTGTTGTGGTACAAGTCACTCCTCTTTTGCTTCGGTAATGCCGCCATGCGATCTAAAAAAAATCACACACTGGGCCACCGTTGCTAAGCCAGCCTTTATGCCAGTATTGGGGAATATCTGCAGTAAAAGTGTCTATTGATGGCAAACTTGAGAGGTACCTTAACCCTAACCCAAATACTGGTAAATTATCTTCAGTTTCCCTGAATTCATTCATTTGTGGCAGCCTAGCATACCTGCATTTCAGCACTATGACAATACCTCTGAATAATATTTCCTTCTGCATCAGAACTTGTCAACAGTTATTCTGTCACTCAAAAAAGCACTGACACAGCTGGAGCCTCATTGTTGTCTATACTGCTCCAATTATTTGCTAAGCTAAAGGCGATGTGTAAAACTACTCGAGATCAACACTTCCAATATGTGCCTCTGAAAGCATTGGAAAGCCTTTAAGGCAGGGGAAGTACAACTAGTTGTAGGTGGGTTAAGAATGGAGACGTCATCTCATCTTTGTGCCAGAGCCAGTAAAAAACTAAATCCATGAAAAATAGCAACAGTTAAGATGTTACAAAAAAGGTGAAAAGCGTAGATGAGATGGACACAGCTCTACAGGTTGTTGCAAGTCATTTCACAGAAAATAACTAATCTTGAATCTACTGATGCACCAATTTACCGGCTGAACATCGGTATTGGCCGATATTCTCCTTGTTGACTGCCATCGGCCTATCGGCAAATAAGATGATATTCGTCGATGGCAGTAGCCGATATTTATCTGTTGCGTCTCATCATGTTTGCGGCTACTAAATGTTTTAGTTATTTGCGCTTGGACTGGGACAAAGCTGGCATACCCAGCTGCTGATTTCGGAGCAAAAGCCACTGGCTGGTCACAACTCTGTCATGGAGTTATAGCACAGCGGGTGCAATCAGCACATGTGGTTCATTTACAAATAAAAATTAAATAAAATGTCAGCCATGGGGGAGTATACAGTATCTTTAGTAGTTAGTTGAATATGTGCTCATTCAAAGGGTGCAACGAAGGGCTGAAACAAAAGGGGGATAAATAACAAAAAGCATCCGTATCAGCCAAATTGTTGTTTAGAACATCGGTATTGGCCCAGAATTTCAAAATTGGTGCATCCATACTTATTGGTCTAGATCGATCACCATGAAAAACGTCGAGTTAAGCCCTTAGGGAACTGCTACCATAGCTTCAGTATTGGCCGGACATCAATACCATGTTAAGATGTTAAAACAACAACAAAGTGAAGGTTATAATGAATAGAAGAATAGTTTGTGTAAGGAGGTGTAAGGAAAATCGTATTGCATTACAAAAGAAAAAAAAATCTATGATGAAGAACAAACACGATAAAGATCTTCCATGTGTCCTAGTGCTAATTTATATGCGAGCACATAAAAAGGCTGAACCACTTAGAGACCCTTCCCAACACTCGGCTCACTGCAGATTTAATCATCACTGCTGCTATGGAAATTACTTGACTTATAAAGTGTCATGGGAATTTTTTAATTTAAAATTTTTTTATTAGACAATACGCACGTACTTCTCTAAATGACCCACCCATTCTTAAGAAGAAGAATGTCAGGAAATGAATGATGAGCGGTCAGCAAAACAAGTGTGCCGCTCATGTGGATTGGTTTCTGTTCATGCAACAGACAGAAATGGTGTCAAATCCTTAGCCTACATTTTAATGTTCTTTCATGAAAAGAATGGCAAACGCCCACGGGAGAGTCTTTTTTTCTACTGACAAGCTAGCTGCTTAAGCCTAATTAGAATGTGGATTATAGAACTGTTACAAAAATAACATTGATTTTATAGAAATTACTTTCATGGTGACAGATGAGACATTTGTTTATCGTGACTACATTATTACCATTAATTAAATCTTCACAAAGAAGTATAGTGCCTTGCTCTATGTCTTTTCATAGCACTAAATGACAGAATGCACTACTAAAACAAAGAACAGCCATTTCGTAGGCTAATAGCTTTTGTCGCATTTGACATGAGAGAGACAAAGGCCTCTTTAAAGAAAAGACTTGGTCTGATGAGAAATCTCTTTATTTGTTTATTTTCTTGCTCCGACAGTGTGGCTTTTCAATAGCTGCCTCTCTTAGAGCTCTGTCAAGTCAATAAGGTAGTGAAAATCCATCTCCACATCGTGATCTTATAGACTGTTTTATGCCTGGCAACTGGCTTTACTGAACAAAGTCTCAGAGAACAAAGTTTCCTACGCTACACACTGAGGTTACAGATAGCTTTAACTCTCACAGGGACATGGCTAATTCTGAGGCCATTTGTCATCTGTAGCTGCCCATCAGGTCTTCAGTCTGAGACATTCTAATGCAAAATTATAGCAAGCATGTTAGAGGACATATTCTATCCCCAGATACCACTTAAAATCATGCCATGACTTAATTTGTGTGCAGGATGCATGCACAGACAACGCATGTACTTCAGTTGTTCCCTTGGCTGATGTAAATGAAAGCAACAGGAATTAACTAAGGAATTAACTCAGCCGGAGGCCTCCCTTCATAAACCTCCCTTATTAGAGAGTGTTGACCAACTGGTGCATTACCAAAGCACACATGGCAGGCTGAAATCACAGCCACGGCAGGCTGAAATCGCGGACAAATCAATCTTAATGGTGGAAAAGGCATTAACACTGTCCAGCAAAGCCTGTAGAAGGCAGAATACATCCAGGACATAACACCACATTTCTCCAATCAAATCTTGTGATAGAAAGGCTTGAAAAGGAATGGCACTTATTCTGAGGCCCAAATACTCTATATTCTGGATATAGGACGCTCTTGGCATGATTTACACTGAAGCCGAAAGCTGGAAAGGCAGCTTAAAGCATCTGTCTCCGGCTCCTCACTGCTGGGAGTGCATAAGAGAAATCATGCGAACATCCTGAGACCCGTAGTTCGCATAGGGTTTGACACACTTGGACCCTCAGCGCAATTAAACAAATTGTTGTCATAATTGTTCTTATAGCAGAGGAGGTCCACGTTAACATTATCTTTCTCTTTGTTGCCATGCTCCTCCTCAGAGTCAAGGAGCTGATTGAACTCTGCATGAAAGAATGAGGAGGATCCTGTTTAGAGAATAAAATTCCTCATTCCTCGAGTCTCTCGCATCCCTGCTGGGAGGAGCAAAGACGTGAAGAAGAGACCTGAGTGAGGGAAGCGAGGAGCCATGTTAGCGAAATGACAAGCACACCATATGAGCCATTATTGTACAGGTAATTCCAGCTCTGAGCGGGGTTTTTTTTTTTTTTTTTTTTTTTTTTAAAAACAGACTTTTATGCGTTTGTACGGTTAGTTGAATCATTTTACTTAAGAATTTATGGTTTCTTTAAAAATGGTTTTATAAGCCCATGTATTCAATGTGTGTCTCAATATGGTTTGGCACAAAATGTGATTTAGATACCATACGAAAGGGGAGGTTATAACTAAAACAGGAACAAGGCAACCTCACTCCGCTTAGCAAAAGAAGTTCAGAAGTTACACCACTGCTGAATAATGTCATAATTCACCATCAACTGAAACCTACTATACATGTGAATTATCTGCAGTCAAAAGTGGTTGGCTGTCCATCTGAAAGGATTATTGTGCATCATCTCATCTGACCTAGCCTCTCAACCCTGCTGCTGTGTTTAAGAAGCAGTAAACACACTTTTTTGACCTGATAATGCTACATTGTGAACAACAAAGCCGTGTTGAAATCAGCAGCAAGAGAGCTAGTTAGCGTTAGCAGCCGGTGAACAGAGGTTCCATACAATTCCGATATGGTGCGTTCAAGATCTATTCAGTAAAGGCTGGTCGAAGGTAAATTCTAACGTTATCATGAGGTCTTCAATTGCAATCTTGCAAAATTTAGTTTCTGGCGAGACACTTGAATAAATACAGTTGTTTGAAGATTTTTTCACAGGAATATACAATAGATATTAGAGACAAAATTATGAATAATTTAATTTCCAAACAAAAACCAGTACGCAAACAGTAATGGAGTGTTTGTTGAAGCATATGGGATTTATTGGTTTGTTTTTACTGTGGTATTGAATTGGAAATCGAGAAACAAATAGAAGTGGAGGATCAGGGCAGTGAAGATAACTTGAAGATTACTTCAGTTGATGACAACTATACTCGTTAATGTAAGTGCAATAAATACTTTATCGATACACCTGTTCAACAAGCAAAAACATGTAAACACGTAAAAAAAAAAATTTCAATCTGCTCTGTCCAGTCTCTCATCCACCGTCCCTGTTCTACATAATCACAGCGCGCTAGCTTAGTTAATAGCTAATTGTTAAGAGTTTTCTATTGCCAGCTGGCATTTATAAATGCCATTGCAAACAGTTTGTGAAAGCTGCTCCATGCGTCTCTACATGTCCCTGAACAGAGACTTCAAAACCCCAGTGTGCATCTGTTTACACCCATGAAATGAAAGGAAATAAAGTTTTCAAATCAACTTTTGTCCCACACACTAAAGTTCAAACAGACATCTGTAAAGCAAGTTACAGTTCATTATAATAATAGCCTGTAATGTGCCCGTCTGAGATCCTGACTGTCACATACTGATCAAAGCAAATCATTCAAATTAGGTAAACTAATCAAATAAGTTATTTAAAAAAAAAAGAGGCCATCTTATAAAAGTCTTGTAAAACTGTGTGAGAGGGGAAAAAACAAAATGCATTAACTGTTTTACATCAGTATAATGTTATCACTGTTTTATCATTACAATGTATGCAGCGTTTCAATAATGGCACACTCAAAGTCCCGCCACTTCACCCCCTTTATCTGATTTGAACGAAACTTGGTTGGTATACGTTTAGAATATACTGTCGGATGTATCCACTAATACAGTTAATAAGGATTGCTTTGAGAAAATTTGAATAACAGGCTCTGTCCTGCTAAACTCCAACCATTTTTTTTGACAACTATAGTAGCTATGTCTATTCCCATTCATCAATGCTGTATACCAAATTTGGTGTTTTAAAAATGTAAAAAGTTCTATTCATTTAACAGTTTTCCACATTATGCAAATTAACTAAATAGAGCCGCCACTTTGTCCCACTTTATCGGATTTAACCAAAACTCTGTGGGTACATTCAGAATATGGTGGCGGGTGTCTCCACTGAGTTTAACAAGGATTGTGTTTTTCAAATTATGCAAATTTACAAATAATTCATCATGGAGACATTTATTGGCCAAGAGCCTTTTTTGTGGAGCACATTGAAATGTGTGCCAAAAGGTCAAGTCATTCGGACTCACAGTTTTGGGGGACTGACCAGTCAAAGTTTGGATGTTAATTATAGCACCCCATCAGGCCAATAGGGATAAAAATGTATGGGTCGCATTCAGGCATCATATGCTGTTGTGGTACCAAGTTTCATGTCTCTAGCTCATTCCAGGTTGCAGCAAATTGAGCAAATCCATAATTTAGCATATAATGCTACGTAGGTAGCATTACGTAGTAATGTGTACACGTACGTAGTACACATTCATCAATCATTATGACACTTCGATCTTGGTTAATACTTGCCCTCAGAGCATGTGCGCCAAATGTGGCGAAATTCTGTTCACCGGGTTTTGAGGTATGTATGGCGCCCCCTATGGGTCGGGATCAAAATGCTTGGGAAGGCTCCTTCCCTAAGAGGGAGTGAACATAGCCACCAAAATGTATGTTGATTGGACACATTTTCAATTAGTTATGAGCATTTGCTTTTTAGGCCTGCCTTTTGTAAAGAGTTTTTAATTCATGTTTTTCAACCAATCTTGCTAATTTATAGTAGAAATGTGTATCCCTCTCTCCCAATGTTGTATACCAAATTTGGTGTTGATAGAGTTCAAATTTCTCAAGTTCTATTTATTTAACCGTTTTCCAAATTAGCAAAAAATGTAGTTAGGCGGACTTTAGTGGTGGACTTTGTTGTAGAGCACATCGAGCTGGATATGTGTGCCAAATTTCAAGTTAATCAGACTAAATATGTGAAGGCCGTGGCCTTTCCAAAAATCACGTTTTTAAACGTTAACAGCGCCACCATGTGGCCGATTGCCTTCATATATCTTGGGAACTCAATGCACATCATTTAAAGTTATTGGGGGGTTATAAGTGTCATATTTCTTGCTCATTCCAGCTCACAGGAATTTGAGGCTCGGCATAAGACAACGAATGATAAAAATAACAAACCGGGACAATCTCAATTCGGGTTTGAACCCTAATTACTGGGACCACTACAGAAAATAGCATATGAAAATGTAATATCCAGGAATTCACATTATAGACACCACTGACTATCCATGTAACAATTGTCATTTTCTTCCAATCATATAATTATTTGAATTCCTAAAATATGTTGCTTGTAAAAAGTGTTTGCTTGAGCCAGTTGAAGGCAAAGTACACATGCAGGTGTGTGCACGCGATCTGGATGGTTCCACCTGCATCTCATTTTGAGCCAGGAAAAACCTTCGTTTCCAGTAAGATATTGAGTTTATGTGGTGACTTTGCTGTTGTAAACATCAATGTTGTTGCGGTAGAGAAACATTTACTTTAAAATATGTACATATTTAAAATATAAATACATTTTAATTCTGTTCTGAATTAGGGTTACACTTTTTTTTTTTATTTATTATATACTAAAAAAGGAATTATTTAGTAATAAAAAAGAACCGATAAGAGTATTGATAAAAAAAACGGAACTGAAAAGGAGTATCGATAAGAATAGCAGTATCGATAAAATCCTAACAATACCCATCCCTGGCGCTAACCAAGACCGACCGCGGGCTGGACACTCGGCTCTGGTGAACATGGGATTATATTAGCACTGGCACTCAAGGAATATATGACCTTTTATGCATTTCTTTGTCAAGTCAACAAAACTATACCTACAGACCGGGGCTCTGTTTATGCTTCTCCCTTATAAAAAGCAGTATAAGGGACATTAAAGGAAGACGATCTCCTCTAGCTACCAGCAGCGTCTTGCTTAGCATATTGTAAATGCAGCACCTGCAGTATTTGAGGAGCATATAAGTTTCTTAACAGTTACTTGAGATAATAATAATTTGGCTCTGAATTGCTGCCTTAACATCAGAATGGACCACTGCTGCCTAGTAATGTGTTTTCTGAGAGAGAAAAAGGGGAGCCATTCAGAAAATTAGAGAATTTCAGAAGTAGGATGGTTAGATGTTTTAGGACAAGGGTTTTATCACATGTTGCATGTTGTGCTTACCTCTCAGATGGCCTGAGCCCCATTAAGTCATTTCCTTCTAGTTTGCTAAGAGGCTTTTAGTCCCTGCTTGCCTCTCTAACGCTTACACAAAGGAAAAAACATCACCTTGCGGGCTTCATAGCTTCAGCTGTGCTCAACAGCATAATCAAAGTCACAGTAAAGGCACAACATCAGACTCACAGAGCAAAGTGCCAAACACCACCAACATTTGTCAAACTCCCTGTGGTGACTGAAATAATGTAATCAGCATGGCCATAAAAAGATCAAGACCACCACCACATGAACTCAACTAATCACAGTGGTAACCAAGGTATTTTAAGCTAAATAAATGATATGAATGATGATGAATGAATAAATGCCTTTGTTTAGTTTGAGAAGGAAATCAAATCAATGGAACAATTATTTGCAACCTTCTCCACACAGAATACAGTAACCATACCTTAAGCAGGACATTCATTTACAACTTTGACATCAAACACATGGGATTTATTCACTAAACTAATCAAAACATTTCTCTTAGGGAATGACAACTGTGCCAATAGCTATCCAGAGAAGGGCACACACAAAGGGACTTTGTGAAATTGTGAAGGGAAATTCCAGTTTTGAACTGATATGTTTTGGACCAAATGACTAATCGAATAATTGACGAAATACCTTAATGTGCATCCCTAAAACACAATAAAGGCAAATAAATCAGCTGGACTCATCACCCTCCATTCCTTTATCTCCCATGATCCAATAAATATAATACATGAACAAAAATATAAGATCACAAATGCCAATAGCATTGCATTATTGTCTTAAAAATATTTAAGATATATTTTACACTATATATTTGACACTTTCTACAAGGCTTGGTCAACAATTAACGAATTGTTAGTGTTACAATACAAAAAACATAAAAGTTGTTTTAGTAAGTAAAAAAAAACATATTTCCAAATTCTCATCAGCATAGATAAAACTTTGAAGCAACACTCCAACGTAACAGCATGCAATCTGTTATTGTACTAAAATAACAGATTTCATCTGGCAAACAACTGTGGGTCAATGTGTCAGTAAACTAATAGGTGTGGTTTTATATTGTCTGTAGTATTTAATTAGTAAGCTTTACTAAGTGTTTTTAACAATTTTAGCTATAATTCAATTCAAAAGGGAATTTTCTTTCCATCCAGCCAGAAACTGCAGGTTTCCGATATCATCACCACCGCAGGCTGCGGCACTCATGTGATCATGTCACATGAGAGACCATCCTATGTCATCTGTTCTTCAACATGCTTAAGCTACCAACATTTGAAGAAAACCAATTATAGCTCCATACAGCGTTACATGGTCCAATATCACCTCAATACATTAAATAAAAAACACACTGCACGGCGTCTCATTTATTTGTGTGGCTTCCACCAGTCAGCTGACTGCCTGCAGTTTTGACTAATTTACTGTGCTAGTGACATTTAGCTAACGTTAGCTGTATGGGGTTATAGACATGCTGAGCTTGTACGCAGTAATCACAACAGTGACAATTATGCGATTGTCTCGATATGAAATTGACCAGTTAACATGATTTGGGAATATACTGTGCTTAGTCAAACGAATGAGTACCGTTTTGAGTTACGCGTAGCTAAATTGGTTAACGACGACTCTGCGCCTGACTAGCCACTGTTAGCTACAGCTAGCATGCTAGCTTAGCTGGTTTACCGTTTGTCACGAATGACGTACGTGTGGCTAGTTTTATAAATACAGCATGTAATGCAAATTGTGATAGCGGTTATACTTCTAAATTGCAACCTCAACCCGCATTTAATTGCCAGCGTTAAAACAGCGAACGGTCGCTTGTTTATAGTCGTGATCGACAATTTGTAGCCTCATAGATAGCTAGCCAACACAGCTTGCAAATCCCGGGGGCTGCATTCCTGTCACTGGGAAAACACACTTCTGTATGAAAAGCCATGGCTGAGAATTTGTACTTTCTTCTTCAACCTTCTCACACTTAGCACACATTTTGCATACATTTACAAACAAACAATCCCAGTACTGGAATTTAACGTTATTAGTTCTAGAAATAAAAAAAATCTTAACATTCATGATTCAGTTATTTATTACAATCAAATTCGGTCACCTAACTCCAACTTCTCGGATCCAGGACCGTAATACTACATATTAATACAATGCACTACTGTCTTGGATAAAAGCTAAACTTTTTTTTATCTGAATTGTAAAAATAATGGTATTATGTCGGTGTATTTTACTAACAAAATCTTGAGATAAAGTGAGTATTCCTCCCCGTTCCCCTGTCAGTGAATGCAGCACATCAACCTTGTTAGCCACTAGCTACAGCTGCAGCTGCAGCTACCTCCAGCAGCCTGCTAACATTACATACTTAGCCTAGGTTGAGAGATGTAATTTCTTGTCACAGCCTGGGTGTGTGTCCTCGCAGCTGCTGCCAAGCCATTGACGTCCATCGACCTGTTTGCCACCAATGTTGCCATCGTCGGATAAAGAAAATGAAGCCTCAGAAAGCTAAAGTTGGTCGATGTGCTTTTCTAACTGTAGCTGAATGACATAAATGACAGCGCTGGTCACATGACACTGAGGAACCGGATGTTTGATGTAGAGGAGATGGAGCAAGACGATCACGCGAACGATGGGCGCGCATGTGCAACATATGGGTAAACAGGGCTTTTGGCATTACATTTTAACCATAACACGTTGCAAAATCATAATGTGTAGGTATAACATTTGACGATATAACAATACATAAAAATATAAGCATTTGCATATATGTAGCATGCAGTTATTAAATCTAGCTGTCAACTCTGCATTAAAAGGGAAAAGCAAGAGTGGGATTCTTGAGAGGTGGATTGTTGGGGAAATACGATGTTATTATTTTTTCTTAGTTTATTTTCGTGATTTTCTTGCTGCATTTGAAATGTACACAGGCCTTTACAGCAAACATTTTTGACTTATCAATTAATTTTCATGTTTTGTCAACATCACAGCTTGTGTGCTTGTGTCATCATTAATGACAAGTTGCCAGTTGGTGCTGAATAAAAAATAAAGTCAATTGGAAGATTAATTGGAAGAAATTTAAGTCCTTCATGTCCTTAATGTGGTATAATACCTGTACCTATATTTTGTCATACTGTCACAGTAACTAATATTAATGCAAAACCTGGCCTCAAACATCTATTCTAATAGAGGGTCGTGAGAAACCCCAATTTTCTACAACATTAATTCCACACCGTCATGCATACTCCCCACTCTTGCTCTGAGTTTGCTCTGGAAGGCTTTTAATGTGAAACATCTGCAGGAAGCTTTGAGATTCATTGACTGTGACAGAGAGAGAATTAAGAAGCGGAACATATTGTAAATAACTAGTGAAAACATTGTTTCTATTCAAAGAGAAACTCAACAGCAGATCTGTCCGTTTGTAATGACGTTGTTGCCGTTCTTATGGAAATAACAGTGAATATGTACATGATGCTGAATTTTTCATGAAGATGGCTAAACACAGAGTAAATGTGCATTTACACATCAAATTCAACAGCATGTTAAAATGGGAGAAAACAGAGTTTTCTCACTAGAATATGACAAAAATATACTTATAAAATGGGAATTCAAGAAATAAATGCTGGTTCTCTTTGCAGTTGATGTAAACAAAGGCCCTTCCACTATTAGAGAATTTACGGTAGCCTAATTGCATCGTTGATGAGATATTTTTAAAATCTAACTGAAATGCTTAGTGATTTGTAGTCGCTGTTTGTCTCCCTCTCTCTCACACACACGAACACACACACACACACACACACACACACACACACACACACACACACACAC
>CALSCE010010643.1:883901-905378 GCA_943593645.1 Bovichtus variegatus
CACACACACACACACACACACACACACACACACACACACACACACACTCACAAACATTCACCAACACGATGTCCTGGTGAGTGAACTGTTGATTGACAGGTAAAATGACATGATTACACATATTTTCCCCTTAAAAACTCTTAGTTTGCCGTTTTCTCGTTTTTGTAGCTCTGATCCATTCTCATTTGACACAGCATGTTCTGCACAATAGCTTGTAAGCGACTGTTTGAAGATGATTTAGAACCATGCCCCCTGCACAACCAACACACTGGCAGTCACACATCACATACAGACACGCACAGCTCTCTGATGGTGGAAAAGCACTACAGACTGAAGTGGTAAGCACTGCCATGGTGAGGCTGACGGCAACCTCTAGAGAGCTCATCCAAACGTTTCAGGCCGCATGCAAAAAATAGCAAATTAATGTAAGTGAAGGGCTTCTGCCTACAGGAGCAGTGCCCTCATTTTCAAAATACCAGATTTTTTCCTGAGTCTTTTATGATGAGTTCAAAGGGATAGGATTTCCCTCAAACTCCCCAGATCCACCCTGCAAATGGGTATCATAATATTCATGCAATAATTGTGTATGTCGCTGCTGTTGTTAATGGGCTCACTAACTGTCCGATCAATAAACCCAGAATCACAATAGGGTTTCATGCCAAGTAGGTTTTCACTTTCAAGGAATGTGCTTTGCTGTTTGCTGCATACCATAATATAGTCAATGAAACATAAATAAAGAATAAAAAAAATGACAATAAAAATATTAAAGAGATTACCTCCATGTACATACCAACAACATTTCACCACTTTTGCTGCTTTGTACATATTGTGGAAGTCCCAGATATGTCAGTAAACCAAACGCTGTTGTATCTGGGTTCATAACATCCCGAGGCTCCACAGAGCTTCCAGCAGGAGCCGGCAATTGTTTTCAGTGAGAAAACTCTGGTGAAGTACCAGTGTTCATTTTGGAACCTGTTTTCTGTTAGTTTTAGTCGTTATAATCAACAAAAACTAAAGTTTTTTTCAGTGTCATTCTGGTCTATGGCGAGGATAGTGGCAGAGACACTGTTACACTGTTACCTGGTTCACACACACACACACACACACACACACAAACACACACTGGCCATGTTTCGCTGCTCTGCAGTAATACAACAGACTGACTCCTCAGTAGGAAGTTGCCATTTCCAAACTGTCTCACTCTGTTGCTCCTGCTCACCTAGCATTAGCATTAGCATTAGCATTAGCATTAGCATTAGCATTAGCATTAGCACAGCCACCTGTTCTCTCCACTGCAGATCAGCGAATTACTCCGAAGCTGGACTCACTTGTTCACTAAAACACTGTTCACTCTGGTTTTAGCTTGAGAGGAGAAACTAAAAGGTCGGAGGACGTAGAAATTTTTATTTAGTCAACCTCTAAAGGAAGATTTAGATGGTGCACCGCTGACATATATATACTCATTCCTTCCAGTAGCAACACGAGCAGCAGCTGACGTTAACTTCACATCGGCATCCACAGCACGTGATAATGTGATGTAAGCTTACTTCTTTATAAGTCAGCGGGCTGCAGGCAAGTTTTAGTCGTTGGTTATGTTGCTGCTTCTTGTCTGACAGTCAGTGGATTGTTGATGGATTTACATCATACTTGTGTTTCTTTCAAGAAATGTTAGCGTCAGATAACATTCCTGATTAACTGAGACAGAAAATTACAACATTTCAAAACATAAGGGATGGTTGCGCTGCACAGACTTGCTAAAATAAATCTGATTCCAATCTGGAACTTGTGTTTTTCACTTGAAGTAAAAAGTGAAGGTGCCTTTTCCAAATGCCTTTCCAATGGGCTGTTTAGGTCAAACAATGCAGTGGTCCCTTCAAAGCTATGGCAAATTAAAACAGGGTGGTGCTCTGTGGTTGAAAACCTTGAACCGGTAGATTATGACACCACATAAGTCAGACAGCACCACTCACCTTGTACTAAATGACAATCACAAATTGGTTATGTGGGCCAGGTGCGGAGAATATAAAGCAATACAAAAGTGTTCCCCCTTTCTGGAGAATTGCATTGAATGATGACTTACTCGTTCAAAAGATAACAGGGAAGCAACAGGTGAGAAACGTAATGAGGCAGCAGTTATCACGGTACATGCAGCCATTCAGTGTAACATTACATCTGCGCACTGATTATAAAGGCATAAGTGAACTGTTTATTGTTGCATGTGGAGACTTTATTTAAGTGCATCATTTTAAACATTATTTGTTTGGACAATTAATATAGCCTAATGTTTAAAATGTGTTACTGAAAGGATATGTCATTTTTAGCCTGGGTTGCACTAACAAGGCTTAATTTAGTGTAAGATTAGTTATAATCACAGTTTTCAAAACTAGGTTTAAAATCAGGAAATCTAGATTTAAAATTAAGTCGGGCTCTGTTGCATAATTAAAAACTAATCTAATTTTAGTAAATACAAGTTTATTGAAGAAAACCTAAATTAAATTGAGTTTTATGTATATGAAGATGCTTTCTTACCCAAATCAAAATAAATAAATACGCTTGCTGTTGGGACCTAGTAAGTACATGGGACCCACGATTTTTTGTAGGGTTTAATAGAAATTCCTATTTTGTAACGTTCAAAATGTAGGCTCATAATGTCCGAAAATGAAAGGAAAAAAAGGCCAAATTGGACTGAAGAAGAAAAGCTCACACTACTTGAATATTAATATGAATATGCGAAGAGAAAAGATGTTCTATAAAGTAAATTTGATCATAAAGGTACATCAGGACTGAAACAATGGATGTAGCAAGAATTAACAATTAAAAATTAACTTGAGAAATCTCGCCGTTAAAAGGACTAAAAACATATCGTATCCAAAAAACATGATGACCTGACAACAGTGGCAGGGAAGGAGATAAGCACTCACATGAAGGAGGTGCGAAAAAAAAGTTAGTTGTGCAGTGTCACTATCTAACTCATGTTAATTTATAGTATGTGAGTAAGCTAATGTTATTCAATGAAATGTTATCTTCTACATGACAGTTGATTGTCAGCTACGTTAACAGAAAGCAAGCTTGTTATGTTGCTAACTAGCCTGGCTACTATTTTTGCATTCTCCACTTTAACTATAAAGATAAATTGTAACTTTTTCTCAATTTCTTCTCTTCAGTCTAGGCGGAGGGCCATCATTGTGGCAATGAAAGGTAAAGAAAGCAGTCTAGAGACATTATTTTGCAACCGTTGTGAAATCAAGATAAACTCAAGGTCAATATTTATTTTTACCTGATTAGACAGGCACCAACAAGGATTATTAAAGCAGAAGTTCTCCCAGACATGCATCTATCAACCTTGACATGTCTGCTCTTGGAGCAATTTCTGCGCCAGCCTCTCTAATCACAAAGTAAGATGATGCCAAGGGATACATAATAAGCAATAGCTTGTCTTGAAGTCAGCTGTAACTTATAACTTATTAATCAATCAATATCAATAACTTATTTTATTCCAAGGGGACTGACACCAGCCTACTAACGTACGTGTGTGTGTGTGTGCGTGTGTGTGTGTGTGTGTGCGTGTGTGTGTGTGTGTGTGTGTGTGTGTGTGTTCTCTTGAAGGAACAAGGAGCCAAGGTGTCCCAACAGTGGAGCTTCAGAGAGAGGTCTTGCTGCTTCAAAGTAAGAAACTGGAGCTACAGAGGGAAACGCTTAGTATAGAAAAAAGACATCTGAATATGCAGAGCATCCTTTTAAACAATAAAATAAGAGCACAAGTCAATGCTGGTGTGATCAGTCTTACAGTTGTGCCCGGGGAAGAATAAAATATAAAATAACTAATAGCTGTTCTCAGGACATATATTATTCATTTATTTCATAACAATTAGTTGATGTTATAAGAAATATTAATTTGTTTATAAATAGAATATGTACAGTTATTCAATAATCAGTTATTAATATAAGTAATTAAATTGCCTTTTTTTACACTATGTTTAGTGTTTGTGTTAGATTATTATGTTTAATGCTTTGTGTCAAAAATATGCAACTAATAAAAATGTGTCTGCCTATAATTAACTTTGCCTCTTATTGCCTGTGAAGTCAACTGGTTAGGGATAGTGTAGCTGTAAAAGCTCTTGACAACAGCATCCCATTGTAACCATCATTGTTCATTGCTCCTGTGGTTCTTCGTCCTCTGTGTTGTTGAGCTCATGGGCTGCCTCCTCCTCCTCCAATTCCTCATCCAGATGGAAGTCCTTGGACAGGTTGAACACAACTAAACAGGCAAGGATTATTCTGCAGGCCCTTGAAGGTTTGACGCACAGTTCAGAGTGCAAACAATGGAAGCGCCTTTTCAGCTGACTGTTTACCCTCTCTATTTTGACCAGAGATTTTCAACAGAGTCAGGCTGTTGCTCTATTTCTCCTATAAACAATGGCAGCCCATTTAACAATAGCTTAAGAGAAAGGGACATCCATAGTGATCTAAAATGTGATGTGCACAAAAAAGTTGAAACTGGAAATTATTTTCTTGGATTAGCCTACCATAGACTGGGGAATAGTGTTAATGAATAGGCTACTGCATGCTTATACCTCATTATGTCAAAGTAAAAGCCTAATCTATTTACCTAGCAGTGCTTTAGTATGCATAATATAGTCCTTACAATTTGGCGGTAATGACAAACCATCTCACCTGAGCCGTATAGAAACCCTGCATACCGTGGACGTATGGCTTGTACATTCTTTTCGCGGACCACTTTTGGTCACGCGGATGTGCACGCAGATCCATTCATACTACAGTTGCGTATCCTCGTCCGCTGCGTTCCAGCCATGCACATTTCCTGATCCAAACTCCGTTCCAGTTGTTGATGGTGTTTCTATGTTGTTTGTCAGGAGTTTAATGCCATTTGGCTGTTGTATATTTCTTTAAAGACAAATTATATTCATGAGGTTAACAACCTTTCTTCAAAACAATCATTCATTTAGTTATCTTCTTCTTCTTCTTCTTCTTCTTCTTCTTCTTCGCAAACTAGCTAGAGGTGCATATGCCACCAACTGGACTGGAGTGTGAAATGAAACAGAAGCATCCGCAGTCGGCGCGCTTGCCAAGCGTACAGTCTGCGCGGTCACAAATTTTGGGCTGCATGCGGACGGTCTGGGCGGATCCTCTTGGACATGGTGGATGACGTCATTTCCGTCATGAGGACCATAGCAGACACTCGCGGACATGTGGACGCAGAAAGTATGAATTGGCCTTAACAGCATGTACTCCAAAAACATCACCAATAACCAACTGGCTTTCAAAGGTCAATTTGTGCAACACTTTTTTTTTCTTAAGGAAACCTAAGGTTTATCTTTCAGAAAATAGTAAATTAACATGCTTCATGCAACCAGCCACTGGACATTAACTAATCATCTTCATTTACGCCCCTATCATTTCAAAGGCAAAGCCTTCTATTGTGGGATTTTAGGCAGAAGTGATGTATGTATGCACATGTTTTAGACTATTATAAAGACACACTCTCCTCCTGTCTTGATCAGCTTGCTCTCATTCACACATTCAGCTCCCTTATAAACTCCTGATCTATCAAATAAAGTCCTGTAAGAACAGATTTGAACACCTACACAGACTACCTTCAACAACACAAAGATGCTATCAGATATGCCAGGTCATATCTCACAAACAGACAACAGTTCATCAACATAAACAACTGCACCTCCTCCCCGCTCCTCTGTCCCAAGGTGTCCCCCAGAGGTCAGTGTTTGGTCCCCTCCTGTTCATCCTCTACCTGTGCTCCCCCTTGGTAACTTCATACGCCGCCATGGCCTCCAGTTCCACTGCTACACCAATGATATCCAGCTCTACATTTATTTGTTTGCTCGTTTGTTGTAGTCTCCGCCCGAGGGCTGCTACACTACTGACCCTTTTTGTTTTGAAGTACAGCACAGGCCATACCCCATTGTTAGAAAGTATTCCTTGTTATTTCGGTATTATTTTCTATATCATACTTGATGATTGCAGACTTATCTTGTCCTTTGTTTTTTCTTTTACCTGTTCTTACAAAAAACAACAGTGTATGTATCTTATTTATAATTGCCAACAATTGTTCCAAACACCTCAATAAAATATCTAAAAGTAAAAATATTTGGATCTGTATCTGCTAAATGCTCCACTATGTTCACAACCTTGTCACTAACTTGTTCTGTCTGTTTGGTGCTGGGAAGGTAATGTACAGTGAGTTCTTCGAGCTTTTTTCACTGAAAACAGCTGCATGCTGCTGCTGGAAACGATGCTTATGAGAGTTGTGAGAATGAGCCAAAACAATAAATTTGCGGGATGGAAAAACCAAAACAAGGAGCTCAAAACGGCTATAACGCTTCATAGAGAACTGCAGCCGGGTGATAATTCACTCTGGGTTCATCTTTTTACATAACACATGTCATTTGATCCATTTTTTATATAAAATGATTGGTAGTTAAATACAGCCTTAGTAAATAAGTAATAAATCAACAGAATAGAGACAAGACTAAATGACACTAGCTTTGCTCATTTTTACTTTTGTACTTCAACTGCAAATAATATTACAGCTTATTTTACTATGTACTAGGATTTTGTGCTCCTTCTATGTTACCATTGATAGCATTGGTGAAATTGAAAATATCTTGGTATTCTAAACTGCTAACTATGTGCCAATACAATACAGGAGCAAGGGTGCTGCAAATGTAATTAAACATTGTAGTATTTCAACACATATGGTAATTACAGTTATTTCATGGCTTTATGCTAAGTGTTTTACAGAATACACAAGTGGAACCCTTGCTTTCGAGGGGTTTCAGCTCCCCTCACTCTTTGATTACTTATTGGGAATAATTATTCTGTGAAGGAGCAGAGTGACTAAACTGTACAGGTTTTACACAACCTGTAGTCTGTAACACTGCGAAGCTTAAAGTTGCTGGATCAGTCAGCTAGAAGAGGATCTTCAGTCAGACCTGATAGCATGTTAATCCACAGTGTGGCTCAAAAAGGACAAGGCCAAAAAAACAGACACTAAAAACAAGACAGGATGTAGCCTTTCTTTCACCTCCTAAGACCTGAGCTTAAAGACCGGACCATGTGATGGGAGAAAACGTGTTGGTGGTCTGCAGCTATGACAGCCCAGCGCGTGCATACACACACAGACATACACACTCTACACCCGAAACCCCCCACTTACAAAAACCTCCCCGACCTTCCTTCTAATTGGACTCGGGGTGAAGGGAGAGAATGGGTGGGGGTGGCTGTGGGGGGTAGAAAGGGGGTAGGTGGCGTAAATGTGACCTTTTTTTTCCCCCCGGGGAGATTCCCAAGACACAGTGGGGAGGATTGGTTTCTTTGGGTCTGCTCACAAAAGAGCCGCAGTTTGCTGTTACTGGACAGTCCCTACATTTCTACTGTGATTACTCTGCCAGAAGATGCACAACGAAACTAAAAAAAGGAACCAAAATTGTCTGAATGTTGAACAAGCTTAAACTTTTGGTAGAATATTTGCAAAACATTGTGCGTCACAATGCACCCTTTTTTCTATCACAGCAACAGCCGGTGGTGGAAGAAATACTTTGATAATTTACTCAAGTAAAACCTGCAGTGTCACACTGTACTGCACAAGTGAAATCCCTTTTACAACATTTACTTTAGTAAACGTGCTGAAGTGTTATCATCAAAATGGAAATAAAGTATACTACTGTAGTTCAATCTTCAACAATACATCATGTCAGCTAAACTAATCGTGTGTCTTATATGTAAAATCTTAATCTGCAAATGAAATATAGTTATCGGATCATTGTAATGGATAAAATGTATTCATATAATATATAAATATTTGCCTCTGAAATGTTGTGGAATTAAAGTAAAGTAGCATAAATTGAATGTGAAGTACCTCAAAATTATGCTTAACTTCCACCGCTGGCAACAGCAGATACACACCCTGGTGCACTACTGATGAGCACTATTGTTGCTCTTAATTTATTAATTTATTATTACTCTAGATTATTTTTTTTAGCGATTTGCTTTCAGATACAGCGTATTTTATGTTTGTTTGAAAAAAGACTCAGTCCATTGGAGGTATTGTGTTCTTAAAGCTGCACACTCTGGCCACGGGACACCCAACACCTTCCCAGACCGTTCAAAATGTGCCGTCACATTCTCTCAGCTCAGTCCAAGTCCATGATTAAGTGTGCATAGTAAACTAATGCTGAATGAAAATGCACACGCTGTGTGTGAGAGTTCATTCTTGACCTTGGAAACATTTGTTTCCCAGAAAAAAAATCTTTTTCCAGAGCTATTAACCACATCTCACGGTTTTCATAAGCGGACTGAAACTAATAATTAAAACCATGAGATGTGGTTCAAAGCTCTGGAACAGCTAATTAGTGGACCTTGAGTTATAATTTATTTATTTGGTCAAACGTTATGAGTAATGTTTCTTGCATTTATATGAAATGATATCAATCTTATGAATTCCACATTATGATGAAATTGGTTCTTTCCATAAGATTGATTGTCCAACAAAACATAAAATAAAAATGTAAGTAAACTGCTGTATCATTAATGTACTAACTTAAAATCACATTTAGTTTTATTGACAGAGACCTGCTACTTACTAAGAACACTATTATTTTGAATGATGTTCAATTATACTGTGTTTTTAGGAGAAACTGTCAATGGAAATACAGATTACATAATTGCTTTACCCTAAAACATGCAAGATCAAGGTACGTTTCCCCATTGGAATTATACCATGCCGGTGTCACATATTTATTGTCTACTAGTCACAAAGTGGCTCTACTATTTCAGGCAAATATTGAACCTAGAGGTGATACAAATAATCAATGAATTCATCAACAAACAGAATGATAGGGAACTATTTTGATAAATGATTAATCATTTAGATTATTCTTAAAGCGTTTCCAATCTCAGATTCCAATTTATCCCATGTGAGGGTTTGCTGCTTTTCTCCGTTGGACATCTTTGTAAATTGAAAATCTTTGAGTTTTGGACTGTTTGAAAAAAAAGACATTTGAAAATGACACCCTGGAAATTGGGGCATTTTTGATTTCAAGTTTTCTGATATCTTATAGACCGCATTAATTGATGAATGAAAAATAATTAGCTGTGTTCCTAATGAAATCTATTTTAAACTTCTCATTGACCATAATGTCATGACTGCTGGTATTGCTGTGTTTTGGTTTATTAAACCTCCGATGAATAATGCTGCTGCTACTGCAAGCGTGACTTTTAACCAAAAGGTCGACATATCGTTCTATTCTAGATTATTGGTCAAAAACATCGTAAATTACAATACTACAGTAAATATAGTGAAAAAAACGTTCATTAGCATACACATCAGGCAGTGGTATATGAGGTATAACAGTCATGAATTTTATCATAACTTGATTCACAGCAACATGTATGAAAGAAAATGAAAAACACTTGTCTTTGTCTGTAGCCATACATAATATATATGCACATTTGTACCACACGTTACACAAATTTCAAGATATTTCACAACAACAGCACCAAAGAGCTTTTGATTGATTTCTCAACCCCGCAAATACATTCATTCATTAATTATTTTCCAGATATACTAATAATCTATTAGATACAGAAGTTAATAATTTACAATAAAATAACAATTTTAAGGTACATTTCTCATTTCCATTACTTTTATACTACAATAATTCCTTTCAGTCTCCACATGCATCAGTCTGCCTAAAGTCTTGTATTAAGGCTGTGGATTTTGAAATGTTCACACAGGAAGGAAAGGTTATTGTATTGTCTTAATGATTGAATATCCTGTTACCTTGTAGTGTTCCACAAAGCAAGCAGCTTACTAATGCTGAAAAGCTTTTCTTCAGAACTCCTCCTTTCAGCAACTCATTCCTGTGCTTAGCTCCTGCATGGAATTGAAACTGTACACCAATACTCTGAAAACTCAAAGTGGTATTAAAATCACAGACAAAAAAAAAAAAGTCAGGTACTGCATCTTGAAGACAAAAATGCCACAAAGTGAAGAATTTTCTTGTAAAATGTTAAAATCCTCATAAACCATAGAGCAAAACAACACTGAACAATTGAACCATCGTACTGTATGACAACACCTTCTCTGGATTATGTTTTGGTCTGGTCCAAACATAATACAAATGGATATACAAAAGATCTTTTTGTAGGATACATTTTTGCGAGGCATCTGCATAAGCAAATTGCATTCACACGTCAGATGCATGTTTCGTGGCCTTGCAGTGACCTTCAAACAGAGGCACTTTTTTTTCTCCCCCAATTCTGTCTTGAGAAATTGGCCTTGCTTGTTCATTCATAATGCTGCATTTTAAATGTCCTTTTTTTTTTTTATTTGCTGATTGGGTCTAACAAACTGCTGCTCGGGTGTTTGACAACTCGCTTTCTTTCTCTACATCTACTCACTTCAGTGACATGCATCTACCCAACACAATCAAATAATAAAACACAATTCAGAAAGGTATCATCACTTTACACTTTCTGCCACCAATCCTCTACCACTTCTCTTGCAGCAATAGAACTTTTGTGGTATGAAGCAGCCATATTCCCCGGGCCCCAGTGTATATTGTTATTTTTGGATTAATAGATAGGACTAAACATTTGTTTACCAAAAAGCTGAAAGATCCCTCAGTAATCTCCTCAAGGTGTCAGAGTCATTCTAAATCTCTGTAACAAAGTCCTACATTAACATTTTGTGCAAAATCTTTCCACCGCGACCCAGTCTTTGTTAGATGAGTTTGTGTAGGTCTTTGTTTTCTTCCTTGGACAAGATGTGCAACTGGAATACATGAACTGCTACAGTACATGACACAGACAGAAAGAGAATGAGCAAAACCAAACAAAGACAGTAAAAGCCAAGAAAAACAACCAAAATGTGTCCAGAGTCAACAGGAATCCATCTACGTAAAAACAAAGCATCATTCCAGAATTTTCTTATCCATGGATTCTTTGCCATTGGTCCGAGAGTAAGGCTCAAAGGCAGAGGAGCTCAGGTAGCGTGCGGAAAGTTCCTGCAGGTTGCCAGCCAATGAGCCAGCCATGGACAGGGGGTTGGAGGACATGCGGTTGGCAACGCCGCTGAGTAAGGAGGGCATGGGGAAGGTGAAGAGGCCGTGAGCCACTGGTGAGCTCTGCAGGCCAGTCACTGTCCCTGAGCTGGTCACAGCTGGTAGAGGAGGGCTGCCCCCCGCCGTACCGGTGCTGCCGCCGCTGCTGCTGCTACTGCTGCTGTTGCTGGCCATGGCCATGGAGGAAGGACGCAAGGCGGAGCCCAGTGTGCCATTGCCACAGTGGGGCAGGATGCCCGACAGGCCCGGAGGCGTCAGCAGCCGACCCTGCTCCAGCAGTCTGAGGACACTGCAGGTCGCTGCTGTTTCTGAAACCACTGAACGCAGCTCAGAGTCCTTCCCCTGGTCCTTCTTCTGTTTAGTGCGTCGGTTCTGGAACCAGACCTTCACCTGGAGAGGAATACAGATGAAAGAAAGAGCCTTTAGAGATGCTAAATGTAATGTGTAACATGTAGTTAAATAGAGTGTAGTAGTCCCCCCCATAGTGTTACAATAATCTGATAATCTCAGTATTTGGAGATAATTGCCCCAAGTACTGATATTATCAGATTATTGTGTCTTCACAGATTGAGTGGATTGTTGTTACCCAAAGCTTTTGTACACAAATCAAAAAATAGAAAAGCGCCTGTCCATCCCCTGCTCAATAACCACATGCACTTTCAGATACTCACTAATGCACTGGAGCTATACGCAGGGATGGTCACACACACACACACACGCGCGCGCACGCACGCACGCACGCACGCACGCACACACACACACACACACACACTGTGATTGATCAAAAGCTGATTGAGTTGAGTCATGGAGAGGGCTCACTGTGATACATTAGCAGGCAGGAGGTTAATTCAATCAAAACTTGCTCAGAGCCTTTCATATGTGAAACGCCGCTAACTTTCTGATCCTCCTACACTACAAAAGGTTCAAGCATGAACCCAAATCCAAATCTCAGCTCTCATGTGTAATTTTGTTTTAGAAACCTACATGGATCTGCCAATAAAAAATCAGATAGAACTATTTTATTTTGTATTACATTTATTGCTTATTGATTGTTGTGATCAAGTTGCAAAATTGTAGTATGGTGTTATTTATTCAAACTAATTTGATTGTTGTTGTTTGATTGTGAAAGTCAATTATTAAGCAAAAGAAAATTCAAACATTAACTACATGATTTCTGGTTTTTTTCTGTTTTAGATTATTTTAGTAGACTTTTTGGTTTAAGAAAACAAACAGTATAAATATGTCACCTTGGGTTCTGGGAACTTTATGTTTTTTCTAGCCTTTTCTCACTATTTCCTGACATTTTACAGACTAAAAGATCAATTGTTTAATTGGAAATCTACATGACTAATTGTAAGTTGCAGCCGTAATGTTCTACAGTAGATATTCTAAGATACAATATACATTTTAAAGGCATGAAAACTCTGAATTTCTCTAACTCCAAATTCAAAATGGCCACCATAACTTCAATGACTTGCACCTTTTTTTAGCACTATGGGAATTCCTGGCTATTAAAATGGTGGTTCAACCTCAACAGAAACTGAGAAATCCTAAATGTATTAATAAGGCTGCCTTAATTATGTATCGGAACGTGAAAACATCTGATTGGTTATTTTTGTAGTTTCTGAGAGCCAAGTTCATCTACTCCATCTGTTCTAGAAAGGTTGCAATTTTTTTTCACAGTTTGGAGATTTTGTGCGGAGTATGTACAGTGTACATATATCCAGCAGTTAATGTAGTATTAAGATAAACGAGAAAAAAAACGAATTGCCTGTATTCCTATACTTGAAAAAAATAATGCACTATTAGTGATAATTTATCAATTAGACTAAAGTAATTAATCAGACTCAACAGATCCATTTAGTTATTGTGATTTATTAATTGTTCAATTTCACATAATCTTAAATGAATAAATGTCAAAAGTGAAACAAATCCAGAGTTTTCTGTGATTTGTACCTGTAATCACAGATGGCTGCTAAATGTATACTGCATGTCCCCATCAGCACCAAGCCACCATCTCAATCTACTGATAGTCCAATCACATTAGATTTGTTTCCCTTCACATCAGTACGTATTTCACATCAAGAAGCTCTGCCGCTCAATCCAATATTTTCTGTTTGCCACGTAAAGACCGCTCACAAGGAACATCTTGTTCATTTTAGAGGTTACATTGTCAGTGCAAAGAAAACAAAGTGAAGCTGGTAGCTCAAACAAAGATGATTAGGTGTGCACACAGCAAATGGCTGTCACTCCTTCATGTAACAGCCCATGAGTACCAGGGAACAAAATGTTAATTTCACCATGTTGTTGTGAAAAGGCATTTCATAAGGACAAGAAGCCGACATTGGAAGAAAATCCTGAAGCCTTTGTCCTGCCTAAGTAGGGAGCAAAGATCATTTTCTGTATTACCTTTATGTGAGCAAAATAACATCTCCAGACACTTAATTAACTTGTATTGAATGTATGTGAAAAAAGAAAAGTAGCAAATGTTTTGAAAAAGATAGACATTTAAAATGTTAAAACTTAAATTCAATAAGTAAGTAAAATGTACATAATACGTACATTTGTTGTGCATCAACAAACAGATTAGCCGTGTTTTCATTTTGTGAGAAAAGGTTGACCTGTCGCAGACCTTCACTCAAGGTCAACCTTCTTCTGCCGCGTTCAAAGCCACAACACATTGGCTCTAAAGACCAAGCCGTTGGCGCCTTTGGCCGCTTTGCACATTTAAAAAAAATTGATGAATAGATGAATGAAACTCGCGATGAAAACACACCAAAGCTTTGAAGCAGACAGCCGATGTTCCCTTAAATCTAAATCATAGAGGGTGACCGAGCGACTTTAGAACCTGGTGTCAAACACAAGGTGCAGAAGCTGTTCATCCGCAGTGGACGCTGCGTGACCCACTGCTGACCCCACACGCATCACATGAGGAGGAAGTCTGCGCTTTTTCTATGGAAGGCTTTCATTTTTAACAGCTTCCAGTAATAATGTCAAACACTCCATAATCTGTGATGATACTACATTAGATATATTGAGAAGGCCATTGCATTTACTTTAAAGGGATACATACAATAAGTAATATATCTGTGGGAAATCTTTAAATGCAAACCAAAGGCTCATATTTAAAAGATTGAATTGGAACCGGTGAGCACTCCTAAATTAACTGACATGTCTGTGAATACTACAGATTTGTTATGATTATTGGTCCCATTAAAGATTTGTATACAGCGCTAGTGCTTGTAAAACAGAACTATTTCTATGTCGACTCAGACTGTAATTATGTATGTGAGCATACCTCTTGGTATATGGACGAAACTTGATGGGACCTTTAAAATAAACAATATGGTTTGTCTAAAATTGACTTAATTGTTTATTAGCGTCAAGGCTTACAAATGAAATGAAATGATTGGGATTATATGGGTAAATTCACCTTCCTCTGTGACAAAGCAAGTGATCATAACATGATTATCTGAATTCAAAATAGATGATGTATTTGGTGTAAAAGGACAGACACAAAAAGGAAGAGGCATTATATTCACACCATACATGGTGCTATTTCAGTCAAAACAAAAGAACATGCCTTGCATTGAAGATTGTCCAGTTTACACAGAATTATTTCACATCTTTTTAATCTGGTATTTACAAGTACAATGCATACATACCTGAGTTTCAGACAGATTGAGCTGACGGGCCAGTTCTGTCCGTTCCCTCCCAACCACATACTGGCACCTCTGAAACTCCATCTCTAACCTGTAAAGCTGCTCTGCAGTGAAGGAGGTGCGTGTACGCTTGGGCCGGTCCAAATCCAAACCCTTCGGCAGGATAATCTCTCGGATAGAACCTTTAGCATCTGCAACAAAAAGTAGAACCAAGTAACAATTAGAACAGATAGATGCAATTTATTCCTGGGTGTACACTGGTTTTATATTATCATTACATGAAACAATATTATTATTATTATTATTATTATTATTATTATTATTATTAGTGGTGGTATGAGTAAAAATTCTGATTTTATTTACTAAAATTAACTAAAGTGTATGTGGAGTAAATGTAAAATTATGTACTTAGAGAACAATACTTATTATTTGAATTATGAATCACATTTATAAGTTTACATCACCCTACGTTTGTAATTATTAAGGGGGATATCGGTCTGGATTAAATCTTGAACGGAAAATTCCCAAATTCTGTTGTTTGGTATGAATTCAATTGAGATGTCTTTGAAAAGATACATTTATATGTATACAAAGTGTTCACAAATGTGAATACATAATAACTAAAGATTACATAAAAACATATTAAATAAGAATGACAGAAATATGTTGTGGTTCCATTTCAGTTCACTGATGTAGTCTATGTTACAACAAAAGAGAAATTACAACAATAGGTGTAGGTCAAAATTATAGTAAAATGATCCCAATCCCCGTTTAACAAGCTTGAGGAATTTATTTTAAAGATTTATTAAATTGACTATAATTTCAAAATTGTGCTAAATAAATGTGGTTGTAATGCTGCAATCAATTCATTCATAATTATTTTGCTATTAACAAAAGAAGTTTTCTCTATATTTTAGGCTGCTCTGTTTTATTATATCTTGTCTAACTAATTCACTGTTTTTTGTGTTGTATAAATTATATTTATAGTTTGTTCTTATACACTCTCAGTGTTGGGCCACTGCATGAGGGAAATTACATAAATCACTCTCTGGGGCAACTGACACTCATACACACAATTTCACGGTATGATTTGTTTTACATTAAATATCTGTAAAAACAAACTCCTGTCTCCTTTTAGTTTGATTAAATATTTATAATCTTAATATGTATCACCCTGAAAATGTAAGGCAGTACATAGAGTATAAAACCTTGTAAGCATTTTTCCTTAAATGCATGACCTTGCACACATTTAAATATACCCATGGGAAATATAAGTACATTGTTCATTTTAATAATTAACATCAAACATTTTGGAATAATTTAACATTAGGTATTAATCAAAGTATAACATTTGAAGAAAAATGTAGCTCGTCATAGTGGTAACAAAAGATCTAATGACAAAAATGTAAAGAAAAAAATTATTGAGGTTATTCAGTATGGCCTATAATTAAAGACACATATCTTTATTAAGAATTAGTTCTATTTCATGACAAATCATTTTGTCCTCTTACATTTTATATTCCTTATAAAATGTTTTATTTTTGAGAGATATTTTGCTTTTAACTTTAAAGTTGAGTGAAATCCTCCTAATAGTCAACTTTCTCTCAATGTATGAACAACCACTGTCTGATATTACAAAGGCTTAATTTTTCAATGTATATCGTGTAGCTACTCTCTTATGTCCTGATTCTAAAAAGCATGTAATCTAACAGCAGTTTAGACAATATTTTGTCAGATTAATCTGTATGATCTCTGAAGTGTGACACTGCAAATAAAAAAATAGAAAAGAAAGACTCCAAGCCTTACCTCGGACTAATATTCTCCGACAGTAGTCCGGGTCCCCCGTGCTCCCCCTGTTCTTCTCACAGTTGTCCACGGTCCCAGAGGGGGAAAAAGAGTCCTGTTGCTCCTTGAGGAAGCTTTTGGACAAGCTGCTCTGGGAGTCCTTGTCGTCTTTCCCCTTCTTTAGTCCATTCTTCAGCCCCATCCCTTCCGTCTCTTGGTTGTACCTGACCTCCATGCTCAGTTTATCCTCTTGGACCTGTGGCTCGTACGCCTCTTTTTTTCCTTTTGTCAGGTGAAAAAAAAGAAGATTACGGAGAACGCGGTGCACAAGATCGTCTCTACAGTGTGGGGTTTAGTTTCAAAACAGCACCTTTCAGCAGGGCAGAGTCAGCTATCTAATGTTTGGTGAAATACTTCCGTCGGTCGACCAAGGAGCCCTATTATCACTGATCAAACTCCCTTGCCCAATGATCATGGACTTCTCAGTGAAACTCAACAGTTATTCAATGCGCCCCTTTCCTCGTTACATAGACATCAGGCTGATAGATGATCTCCAAATAAACAGAGCCATGGATGCGCACTCGCTGTTTCAATTGATTACGGTAATTTTGCTGGCTCCATATTTGCATAACCTCATGAATACACTAAATTGTTTGGGGAAATAGATCAGGTCTTGATAGAGGAGTTTGCTCGTCCCGTCCCCCTCAGTTTGCCTGCTCTCAGCCCAGAGAATCAAGGCAAATGATTGGTCTTGCCTCGCAACCAAGCCTCCGTGAACCCCACATGAACACACACAATCGCAGAGGTACGACTCTTCCGGAGCTAAAAAAAAGTTCCTGGGTGCTTCATTCTTCTGTCCGCAGAACATAGCCAGACATTTTTCCCCCAACTTTTCAAAGCGCACCTGATTGCCGCAGCATGTCAGTAAACTTTGATCCTGTTCTTCTCTTTGACTCTCTCACTAATCAAGGGAATTCTGCAATGTGCGGATCTCGCCACTATGCTATTGTAGGCAAGAGACACTGGTAGAGAGCCGGAGAGTGGGAGAGAGAGAGAGAGAGATAGAGAGAGAGACAGGTGAAAAGCATAACGGACAAATCCACGTCGATCAAAATGTATCAAGGCAATGACGACCCAGCCAGTTTGAGCACTGCAACAACGCCAGGGATTGTGTTAAAGTTTCCTGTGTTCATTCAGAGAGCTAAACAGAGCAACCTAGCGAGGTCCTGGCTGCTAACGGCACATCCTTCAGTATTCAAATGATTGCACCCCAGAAGCCATCTTCAGCTCTCATAATCTTAACCTGCACATTTGGAAAAGACAAAAAGGGGAACAAAGCTTGTCATTAGTGTTTAGGCTGCCTATACTCTCTCTCACACACACATACCTCTGGAATGGCCCCTACCTCTCTCCACCACTCGCTTTCCAGCCCACTACCCACCCACCCAACCACCAACTCTTAGCTATTTGCATTGTCAGTGCAACAATATCTCTGAACACAGCAGTGGCCAGTAATCCAATAAGACCATTGATTAGGCCACAATGATTCAATTCAAACCAGTGGCCTAGTGCAAGGAGCATTCTCTGGCCCTTCTTGTCACCTTAGCTGGCCAGAAGCCCTCTTCAATCTGCCCCCCTCCCTGAGTGCCATTCATGCCTTTATGGGAAACAGAGAGGAAAAGGAGTGAAAGATGGCAATTATCTAATTGGACTATTAACAAACAATTCTGCGAGTGTGGCTGCCCAGCAGCAGTCTCGGGGTGGGTTTAAGGGCCGCATGTTGGACTAACTTTATTCACTGAGTGTTTGGGGGGCTGCTGCTTGAAGAGGGGCAGGATCCATTGTTTGAGAAAGGTAAAAAAGAGGCTAAAAAGGGAGCGACTAAAGGGGACCTGGGTTTTTCAAGCTGTGGTGCAGAGCCCCAGCCTGGGAAATAGAATAAGGACGCAGCGTCTTGGCCTCTCAGCTACACACAATGGCTGAGGAGGAGAAAAGACTGATGTGTTCAGTTTCGACATTCCCAAAAAACATCACACACTCAGTGCCGCATTCAGTGAAGAGTACTGCATGTATACTGTATAGCAGCATGTGATTCTTTTTTTACAACACACACATCTTACAATGGTAAAGTATTTTATGGAAATTTCAATTGATAGATCGGTAAAAATTGAAGAGCACATTCATAATTATATTAGCCTTGTAAATGATGCAGACCAACACATACATTGCAGTGTAAGTCCCGTGGAAAATGTGAAGAGCATATTAAATACAAGAAACAACCACCAAATTATACTATACAGTATGTAGGCAAGAGAGATTTCTGAGTGTTCACTTATAGATGCAGGTTTCCTATACTGCTTGAAATTAGTAGCTTGAAAAGATATTATATTTGCTGGCTAACACCATAAGAAGCCATAACGCTGAACATTCTTGAGGAAAGTGATGTCACTAGACAGACTGAATATGAAGCCTTTACCTGCTGTCAAGCTGCAACACTTGGTTTCTGTGACCTTGTTTATTGTGTTTACTAGCTGTCTTTGGAAAAACCATAGAGACAGGGATTTTAGAAAATGTAAACCAGGTTGATGCAATGGGATACTGTGCGTTGTGTTTTATTTTAGTCCGATGTAGGTGGTTAGACAAGATGGACTGAGAAATTGAGGAAATGCAGGGAGGAGCTGGGCAGCATCTGAAACACAAGCACACAGTCAGTAAACTACACTAGGCCAGGAGGACGTAAACCTACCAGTTTATCAGTTGACTTTATGGATTGCAGTAACGTCAGTAGCTAGTGAAACTAATATGGGGATGTTTATGTTTTTGACTGACCCTTTTAACATTTGAAAAAGCAGAGTTTAATACGTGTTCTTTGGC
Source organism: Bovichtus variegatus (assembly GCA_943593645.1). Lineage (NCBI taxonomy): Eukaryota > Metazoa > Chordata > Actinopteri > Perciformes > Bovichtidae > Bovichtus > Bovichtus variegatus. Next base: position 903,325 of record CALSCE010010643.1, read on the forward strand.
AACACATATATTACAGTACGTTTGCTTATTTACAGCTCCACCATTGGCTAAAACAAGACAAAAACAAAGTGTCCTGGTGTGAGGGTCCCAGTTAATATAGTGCGGGGTACTGTATTCTTTCGAAATAATAACAGATAATTAAAAGAAGCATTGGCTTCATTTATGAAAAGGGTTACTAATGTTGTATTCACATCAGCGGACATTTATTAGGGTTTGCAGATACAGAAATGTACACTATTGTCCCAGTTATTCAGATGAGGACTATGTCATTTGTATTTTAGAGCGTGGCCCATGATGGTGCATCAGATTAGATTCAGATCTGAGTGTTCGGATAGGTGGACATTAGGGTTGTAAAGGGTGAGAAAATGTCCAAGGGAAGTTATGCTCGGGCACACTTCTGCACTGTCTGAGCCAAAACACCACATGATTTCATGTAAGTTTTGACTATAATATTGGAGTGGCTATACTGTATTTTATATTCTTTATGATATTTGAGCTAAACAGCAGACTAAAGCAAAGTACACAGTTTATCATTTTCTGCTAGTTTTCGCAAGCCAGCCGTTACCATGTGGGATCTAGGTTGATTGAGTAATGTTAATTTAGAAGTTGTAATTAATCTATTTCCATTCATTCTTCATTGTAAAACATTTATTTTATAATTTAGTTGTATAAGCTTGCTTTTTGAATTTTGATGGATTTGATTTGAGTTTACCAAAAAATATTATAAGATCTTAAACTTTGTCACAGGTGTAGATTAATAATGTCAAACCAACTCTTTAAAAGTTTTCCTCCGACATTGTATGCAAATGTTGTTTCCAAGTCTTACCACATTTGTATCATCTGCAAATAAAGCAAGGTTTAATGTTTTAGTAGGCTTACAAATATAATTTGTGTACAAAATAAACTAAAATGGGTCGAACACACAGCCTTGGGGAACCCAAAAGTATGTAACGGTAGTACTTTCTATGATGCCCATGTCTATAATGTGTTATGAGCATACTTATAATGCATTGTCATCGGTTTATAGCACTGTATAATTATAGTTCAAAGCACTTTTAAAATAGATTTTAAAGCACATTTAAATAATGCTTTATAATCATAATACATATAAAGCCTTTTATGTTGACATATAAGGTCACTTATCATAATACTTCATAATTGCTGGTCACACACTGACATTTTAGATTTAACGATATTTTTGGTGACACTTTATATGAAGGTCACGTCTATAATGCAATGTAAGCACATGCATAAGACATTGTAAAGCATTTATAAAGATTTTTAAAACACATATTTCATATTTCATATATAAATATTTATAATCATGCATGGCAACTTATAACAAGGTTTATAAAGTATTATAGGTGGTGGACATAATGTGATATAATTCATAATGCTTTATACCTTTATGTCAAAGGGACAACAGTGTTTGAACAGTGAAGTTGGAACTCCAATAATTGTCATAAACACGTGGAAAAACAACGTTTCTCCCAAAGACAGAGACAGCACAACTCTGAAACTATATTACTGTTCACAATAAATGAAAACATGATACACAGTTGTGTATCGAATTTCTTCTCTAACCAAGCAACCTTTGCGTTTCACTTGCTGGAGGCTGGAATTCAAAACTATTGCCGCATCAGATTTTGTTCAATCTACACATAAAGGATAATTACGTATCAGCCAAGCATGATCTCATATTATTGTAGAACATTGGCACTGAAAAGAACCCTCAATAATGTAATATACTTACAAAATATACTGTGGTATGACACAGCAGTGTTTGACTAAACCTTAGCCTTGGTGGATATGGCTGATGTGGTATAGCCTTGCCTTTTGTCCAATCCAATTTAACATAAGGGGGCCTTCATTTGGCCTTCAATTCTTCCTCAATCACACCACGCAGTCTGACATAAAAGAAATGCAAAAGGTGAATCTCTGAATATATTTTCCTTCATCTGTATTTATTATACTGGAATCGTCCAACTTTGGAGGAAAGTGTCCTCCCACACACACACACACACACACACACACACACACACACACACACACAC
>CALSCE010010643.1:905388-927250 GCA_943593645.1 Bovichtus variegatus
ACACACACACACACACACACACACACACACACACACACACACACACAGTGGTCCAGTATTATCATCATTATTACACAACAAGGCTTCTGTGATATTCTTTACAATGCTGAACAATGTGTTGTGCTGTGATGTGAACCCGCTATGACCAGTTTTCATTATTTTAACACCGGAAATTAGAGTTGTTCTGTAAACACGTTTAATGTCTGGTTAGCAATACTTGTGTCCCAGTAAATAAAAACCCTTCACTGCTCGAGATAGATGAATAAAATGAGGGGGTCAAATTTCAAGTTATTCCAAGCGAGGAAATTATTTATTTTGTTACAGGACCTGCTGATATGTTTATTTATAACGCCTTCTATTCTGCTATGACTGTAGCACACATAAAAAGTCTGTCAAAGAAAACGGAGAAACAACTGTGTGCCCATGCCTAACACGCTTTTAATACCTACTGTGGGTCGGATTTTGGTGTCTTGTTGTTAGGACCCAGAGCTACTTGGCACTTTGTGGCAAAGCCTTTTGGGTTCTCTGATACAAGGTAGGTTGCTGTGTTGAGCGCAGGTCTTGGAGAGCCTTGATTTCTGAACGACAACATGGTAACTCAAGATGAATCATTTTATTCAAAGCCCTGCTTTACGTTTACAAATGTGGTGATTATGTTCAGTACAGTAAGGGAGCAAGCTGTTCTTGAACCCTCCAGATAAAGAGCTTGTTTCCATCGATGGAGGAGGGCTCTACTGGCAGCTCAGCTAGAAAAGCATGGAATTCTATCCTGCTTTTTCTTGGTGTCTTATGAATATGGAGTGCTTATAGTTACTGATGGTGTTGTGTAAACAAACTTTCCTACCAATTCACCTTTATTGGAGCTGTTGGAGTTTACACAGGTTTTAACACCGAGCAGTTTTGACAGCTGAGCTGATACGGACCAGTGGGGCAATGAATAACGCGTCGGACTGATTGTAGGTTCGACTCCTGGCTGGCCCGTACGGACACTTGGTCTGCGGCACGGACCAAGTATGGAGAGTGGACGGGTACTTTGAGAGGTTTCAATTCACCTGCTGGGCACTGCCGAGGTGCCCTTGAGCAAGGCAGCGGACCCCCACCCTGCTCCCCGGGCGCTGATAATATAATAGCTGCCCACTGCTCCTAATACGAGGATGGTACTTGTTCTCTTTATTTGATATGTGTAACACCGAGATGAATAAGGTTCTGGAGTTTTCAGAGGTAGCATGTGACATCATCATCTAGCTTTCTAATAGGCCCGGTTCTCAGCAGCAGGTTTAAATCTTCACTTTTAGGTTTAGACTGCCTATGCAAGGTTTCTGGAATTAATTGTCTTATCTTATTATAATTATGATGTGGCATAAATAAATGTTATGAATGTACATAGAAAAATGACTTAAAGCTCAGAGGTCATTTGTATTTATGGTAGTATACGTAATTTTGTCATTTTAAAGATAGAAAAAATATCAGTAATGATGCACTTATCTGTTGTCGGCAATACATTTCAAGTGTGACATACCAGACAGACTAAAACCTGCAACAAAGCCTTCACAGTAATTGATTTTTTTCTGTACATTCTCCGTGAGTAGTTTTAGATAACACCCTTTTGTCCCGCAGACAGCGCCTTGCTGTAGTAATTGTCACAGGTGTAATTTGAGCAGTTCCTTTGTGTCTCTGCAACAGTTACATCCCCATTGGCAGTCATAGTGTGCATCGAGACTAAAACGTGAGGGGAACAATGGAAAGCATCATAAAAGCTTTGAAAATAAATCATGTTTTTTTCTTCCCCTCTCTCACCACTCAGCCCACCATTTGTCAGAACACAGATGGATTTTTTTTCTTTATCAGGGCAAATCTTTTGGGAGTGTTTGGAAACACGGCAGGCTTGACTGTGAAGCTGCGCTGCTCTCTGTTTAACCTCATCTCAACTGTATTGGGGGATAAAGAATTACAGCAGATTATTCCTGCTGGGAGCTGGAGTGATTAAGTTGCATACTGCTGTTGAACAGTAAACTCTAAGAAACCAGCATGTTTGGAGTGAGGACTTGCGTATGGGCATTGTCTCTCTCTGGCTCCGCAATAATGAGAACACAAATTGTCAGAATGAGAACACAAATTGGTACAGTATACAGTATACATTATTTTGCATTGTCAACAACTCATAAAAAGACTAAAACCAATAATGTGTTAAATAAAGTTAATAATGTGTCTCTCCATATTTTCTAACTCCCCTAACCTGGCTGTGGCTCCCAGCTTCAAGCCCATTGGTTCCTTCTGACATACATCTTAAAAAACGTGTCATGATTATATACTTTATTTTACTTTGTTGTAAGGCTCAGTATTTCCTAATACAGCTGGTCGCTGTAGCTTTTAGCAAACGTTACTAAAACAGTAGGAAATGCGTTCGTTGGGACCTATTTTCAGCAGTGGATTAATCCACATTTGGTGCTGTTGTGAGTCAAAATAAACTACAGTGTGTGTGTGGTCATAGGAATGAAGAAACATGTCACCCTTACGCTGAACAAAAATAAGAATGTTTTTTGATAAAAATCTAAATTTGTAATATTCTTAGCAACAATAGGACTGTCATTATTAACAGACATACTAAATGCAACCTGGGAAAAGAGGCCACAAGTAGACAAATGTTGGGAATGTAGTGAAAGAAATTATGTAACATGAGACTACCAGCCACTACCAGCTTTTATTAACTGTTTTAACTATTGCACAAATGAAACGTGTTGACAACAGGACATAATAGCATTGTTACTATCAGTGATAATATGATCAGGATTTACATCAAATCAACCATATCCATTCATATCTTTTGAAAAGTCAAAGGTTTAACAGCCACTGTTGCTCGTGGTTGCATAAGGCAAAGTTTATCAAGTCAAGTTAAATTTGTTTGTTTAGCTGCAAATTACAAATTGTCCTTGAATGGGCAAATTAACAATCTGTACAACATACACCACCCCATATCCTCCACAAAACACCCTGCAATGGGGAGAAGAGAAGGAGCAACAGAGGAGGGGTCCCTTTCCCGGGATAGACAGACACACAATAGATGTTGTGTGTACAGAATAGACAGAAATAACATTAGTGACATTATGCTATGGCGGTAAAGAATGACAATATTAGGTCATCAATGTGTATACATGTATGAAGAATATGAGGGAAGACATCCAGTAACTTCCAGTTGCCAACAAGAAAGAAAGACCCCAAAACCTCCTCTCTACTACGAAGACCAGGAAAGATGGCAGACTAAAGACAGAAAAGAGGCAAAGCTTCATTTAGAAAATCATTCAGAAGAGACAAGAGAGGCTGAAATAGGATAGAGCAGGTCATTGCAGACAGTTCTAAACAAAGACAGAGCAAACGGTGGCTGGCAAGGACCCGGATCAAACACGTACAGATAAAGCATCAACAAGTTCTACTTTGGAGAGCCCTCTGCTGTTCCATGAAATCATGCTGTCTGTCTGCATTTGTTGGCGGACTGATCCTTTTTATGCACTATAGGTTGTATGGCTTAAGCAAACACAGCGAAACAGCAAATCTAGGGCAAAAGAGGAAAATACAAAGAATGACAGAACTCCAGCGATCACGTGATTTAAACAAAGACACATGCAAACAACTAGCATGTCTTTAAAAAGGACACGTTACTCTTATGTGGTGATATTTGTGGGCAAGATGAATAAATTCAGATATATGTCATACTCAAATGATGCTGCAATATGTAACAATAACAGTACATAGACACAACAAGTGCATGAAAACATGATCAGATTTACCATCATGTAATTGCTCTCACTTGTTGTCAATCCCTTTCCTGCAGACGCTCGACATCAAAGCAGGAGAATCAATAATGCCGTACAGCAGGACGCTGTCCCGAAACCAAACAGAGCAGTCACATACAAGCAACAATAAAGAACTAAGTGTAGAAATAAGGTACGAGAAAAAATGTAGCCCTTCATCTCTCATTTTTTTGCTGCAGTGTTTTGCAAGATGGTTTTCATCAATCACTCAGCAGGACTTTTAAGACCTGTCTTTATGTCAGGTTTCTCGGATCAAAGTGAAATAACAACCGACACATGAAAAGGAATCGTACTTGTAGAAGAAGAGGTCACAGTCAAAGTCAGAGACAACCATTGAGTGTGAGATTAAAACATATATATCACTTGTATAATCCTTTAGACCAGTGCATCATTTGCCTAAAAGTAAAAGTGTTCACACATTCTCACACATCCTAAACAAAGGAAAGTGATTCAGATTGGTAATGTCTTCTGCCATATAAAAGATGTCCTTGCTGTTTTTTTTGTAGATGTACCCCCATTAAACTAAACTTCTGTAAATACATGTTTAATTCAGACCTGTAAATGTCCAGCCTGTACAGTGTGTTTTAAAGGACAATGACTTAGTAGACAAGTTTGTAGAAAAGCACAACATTACAAATGCAACTCAGATGATTTGTCAATTAATCAAATAGTTGACCCACAGATGGAATGATCTCAACATTTTTTTGGTTTTAGCCTTTCAGATGTGAAGATTTGCTTATTTTATATCACTGGAAATGGAATATTTTTGGGTTTGCAACTGTTGGTCGGACACCAGGCAGGCCGTTTTTTTACTACTGTTTGATGTGTTATAGGCTAAAATATTGATTGATTAATAAAAACAATCTATATATTAATCCATAATGACAATAAATTGCAGTGTTAATTCCAAAATAATAGGTTAGTAATTCAAATTCACCTATATGTAGTATATATGTGTCCGTAGAACAGCACTGTTGCCAAGACAGTCATGTAATAGTGTTGGTCTCGGCATAAATCTCAACTTTGACAATATGGCAGTACACAGGAAATTATGCAAAATATTCAATTTAGTGATGAGTCAGAGTCTCAGTAAGTAAGAATGTACATCTGATGTTTATACGGATCACATCAACATCATAGAAAGTTTTTTTTTTGTTTTTTTAACAATGCATAGTGCACTTTACCAATATGGAAGTTGTCACAGCATAAAGTTTAGATGGTGACATCAACACCAGATATTTTACAGTCTCCTGCTTCAGCTTAGAATTTCATCCTACTGGCTTTAGAAACACTAAGGTCATGAATACAAATCGCCACTTCCTGAAGAAGAAAACATTGGAAACAAGTCACAAAAAAAAAAATCCCCATATTATCCATTCAAGTAGCTGTTCAATTGTATTTTCTCAATTTATTATCTTCCTAAATGCTGTAAAAGCCTTCGGGACACTGCCTGGATATAATTCTGCTTGAGAAATTCTAAATCATTATATTATGTAGATTTAGTTTGAAAACAATACAGTTTTAATATGCTGTCCAAAGAAAATTAAAAAATCAGCCTCTTCAGGTCATTAAAACCCCAAAATTCCCAGACACAATGAAATCTGTGTTCTCAATTGTAGCCATGACCCTGACCCTAACACGCCCAAATGTGTCCACAAGGTATTTAAAATTGCAGAGCGGACTCAGACATTTGGACACGATCTTAACTCCCTGATCACAACATTAGACAACTCCTTCTAATCCCATATCTACAATGGATGAGCAAACTTTATACGTAATCATATTCTGATTCGCTACTCTTCCAGCCCAAAATCAAAAGACCAATTCCCCACTATAAATTACGGTGATGGAATACATGTCAGTCACAGATTTGCATATGAAGGCAGGGTTCCTGTGCCAAGCGCCATTAAATAGAAAGTTGTGACAAATTCAGATGACCAGACTGTTCTGTAATATTTCAGTATCAGTTTATATGTGTGACTATTAAGCCTCTGACGCCCTCGTGTGGCCTTTGAAGGAAATACTCCACGGGTTAATCAAAGGCTCAGAACATCAATAACATAACTTGTCATCGGTTTGACAGTAAACTTTCAGCCCGATTTGGGTCTAATTAATGAATCAGGCCTGCATACATGTGTGACTCCTGGTGCAAAAGGATTAGAGAGCAGTGTCATAGGCCTCAGTGTGAGTGGAGCACAGCTATTCTCACTAAACAAGATTCAGAGCAGCTCTATGGCTAAACTTCACAGTGAAGCTCCTTTATATATCTTTTTAGTTATGTAAAATCGTGCTTCACTGTCAGAGTTCTGAATGATATTGCTGTCTCAAAACGTTTAACATTTCTTGTTTCAAATGTTGATCTGGTGATGGTGCTAGAAGTGTAGGAGTCTGTACCAACTTGCATGACAATCCATCCAATATTTGTCAAGATATTTCATTAAAAACTACAAATGTCAACCTCACGATGCTGCTTAGGGATAAATCAGAGAATCACTAAAGTCAGCAGGATCAATCCTCTGGGGATCATGAAGGTTTGTACCGAACTTTGTGGAAATATAATTCATAGATGACAAGATAGTTCAGTCTGAACCAAAGTGGTGGACCAACCGCCTGACATAGCCATTCCTCCAGCCATGCTGCTAATGTGGTAAAACAAATAAAATACAGTGACAGTGAACATTTTGTAGATTCACTCAGTATGAATACTTTGCAAAAATAGCAGCTACCTGTATGATCATTAAAATCATTAACCAGGAGTTTTGTTGATTTGTTAGACAACGTTACCATCAAGAAACATTTGGTCAGTTGGCTGTCTGTCCCACTCCGTACCAGATGAAGAAGAAGCCATTTAGTTATGTTGTTCAGGTGTTTCCCTTCGACAGTATATTTTATATACTATTTTATACTATTTTATATTATTAAATAAAAATATTTTATTTTATTTTATAGTGGACGCTGCTCATTTTCACACAAAAAACTGCATTTAAAAATATAGATGGTATATTGTAGACAATCTGTGCATTGATTTTTGCCAAATAAATATCACTGTTTTTATGCCCCCACCCCAAACATTTTTTTGGATTGATTGATCATCATCATTTTTAAATATAAATCTAAACATGCCATGCTGTAACTACTGCATAGAGACATGTATACTTGCATATACTCCATAACCACCTACTTTATGTGTATAACCTATTACACCTATTCCCCATTGTATTCAATTTACAGAAACAGTATGACTTGTCTATAGATAGACACTATGGATGTTTTTGTTCCTTGCTTCTCTTCATATATAATTACATACACATCCATTTTTTCACCTACTTGGGTTTAAACCTCCCATTGACTTTGTCCCGGTTTGTTGAACAGGAATGAGAAATAAACATGAAACTTGCCCCATTACCTTCAAATGATGTGCATTGACTTCCCAAGAAATAGGAATGCAATTGGCCACATGGTGGCACTGTTATTAATGATCAAAAATGATTTTGGAAAGGCCACGGCCCTCACATAGTACGTCCGAATAACTTGAAATTTGGCAAACATATCCAGCTATATGTGCTCTGAAAAAAGCTTCAAAAATCACTAGATGTTGTGCTCATTTGCATAATGTGAAAAACATTTAAATAAAAAGAATTTAAGAAATTTGGATTACCAACACCAAATTTGGTATACAGCATCGGGGGAGGGGATACACATCTGTACTATAAATGAACAAGATTAGTAGAAAAACAAGAACACTATTAATCAAAAAGGTTAATAGCAAAAGGTGGGGCTTACAAGGAAATGCTCGTAACTCATTTAAAATGATCCAATCATCATACATTATGTTCAGTCCAGTTTTGGGGAATAGGCAAACTGAAGCATTTTGATCCCGACAGATAGGGGGTGCCACACACACCACAAATGTGTACCTCAAAACCCGCTGGACAGAATTTCACCAAATTTGGTGCACATACTCTACTAGGGGCAATTATCAAGCAAGATCTGAAGTGTGATAATGTTTGATGAATAAATGAATGTGGGCGTGGCCTATGTAGCATTATATACTATTTTATGCGTTTGCTCAATTTGCTAAAAGCTGGAATGAGCTAGAGACATGAAACTTGCTACCATAACAGGAAATTATGCCCTAATGCTACCCATAAAATGTGATCCTAATCGGCCTGATGGGGGTGATATAATGCCCGCCATCAATCAAAGGGTCTTCACAAAGGGCGGGGCTTTGCAGGAAATAGCACGTAACTCAAGTTATGTTACAGCAATCCTTATTAAACTCAGTGGAGATGTCTGGTAACATATTCTTAACGTACCCACCAAGTTTCTTTCAAATCCGATAAGGTGGGGCAAAATGCAGGGACGGGTGTGCCGTTATTGAAACGCTGCTTCTCAATGATGAAACAGGAGTGTGATTGGTCTCAGTCCCACTCTAGACAGAATTAAACCAAGTGAAGTAACATAATTCAAATCCTCTCGCTGCCGCTTGGTTCTTCCTCCCTTTGAGTGAACAGAGTATTTGAACCCGTTCATGGCCGCTTGCTTCTATATTTCTATATTTATTTCTTCTTCTCTTTGCTCAACTTTTGTCCTTGTTTTTAGCTGTATGTCTATTTCTCTCTTCCTGAAGATTGTTGTTGGAATTGTGTGTGAGTACATTGAGAGCAATGAAAAACCGTCAAATTCCTTGCATGTGTACACAAACTTGGCCAATATTAAGATTCTGAAAAAGGGGAGGTGGTTTGTTTGCCAGTTAATGCAATAAAGAACAATAAATATTTCCCTAACAGTCTGAAAACATCTTATCAGACAACTGCACCAGTTTACGACAGTTGACACACACTCTCATGGGAATAGTTCACAAGTTGTGATGGGCTTATACCTGTTTCATTTACATCATGGGTCATTTTACCCTCATTTTGAATGATGCACAATATAGAGAGGTAACTCAGCATATCTCAGCTGGAAGTCTCTTGAAATAAAATGTTGTATGTTCTCACAATACACCATGGCCTGCAACAATGTGCAGTAATGTGACTTGTTGCACATCATGCATGTTCTGTTTATTTTGGTGTTTTTTATAAGGATTTGTTTTCTTCTTGTTTTGAGGAACTTGAGAGAGAGATTTTTAATTTCAAGAAAGCTTTTGACTCTATTTGGCATGAAGACCTCCATTACAGGCTTCTACATTGTGTTATGGGGGCAAAATGTAAGTTTTGGTTCAATCAATGTATTTAGAAAATAAGTGCGCTGTTAAAATTGGAGACAAACAAACTGAATTCTTCACCCAGAGAAGAGGTGTTTGTCACAGTCGCAATTTAAGTCCAATATAAATTTAAATGAACTTGCTGTTCAGTTGGACCAATGTGCTGCTAATGGACCCTCACAGTAAATATGAAGAAAACTAATGTCAGATTTTTTCAAAAACACCCCAGATATCAGGAGAACAAATACCAGTTTACCATAAATAATCATAACATCGAACATAGTATGAGTTATACATATCGTGGTATAACCAAAACAGCATCAGGAAGTTTTAACATGGCAGTGAATGCACTAAAACAAAAATGCTCAAAGAGCTTTTAATGCAATTAAGAGAAACATTTAATAATTTCCAAATTCCAATTAAATACTGACTTAAAATATGTGATAGTGTCATCGGGCCCACTGTGCTGTATGGTAGTGAAGTCATCTGAGATGCTCTTCTTTCTAAAATGTGAAACATTCAATGAAATAAGGAACATTTGTTTAAAAAAATTCTATTTTTTAATTCCAGATTTCAAAGAATTTAATGACCTCAAAATTAAAAAAAAAATACTCTGAGGAGAAGGAGACAAGGCTGCTGTCCAATATGTATCAACATGCCACACACACACACACACACACACAAAAAACACACACACACACACACACACACACACACACACACACAGGTCCAGTATTATCATCATTATTACACAACAAGGCTTCTGTGATATTCTTTACAATGCTGAACAATGTGTTGTGCTGTGATGTGAACCCGCTATGACCAGTTTTCATTATTTCAACACCGGAAATTAGAGTTGTTCTGTAAACACGTTTAATGTCTGGTTAGCAATACTTGTGTCCCAGTAAATCAAAACCCTTCACTGCTCGAGATAGATGAATAAAATGAGGGGGTCAAATTTCAAGTTATTCCAAGCGAGGAAATGATTTATTTTGTTACAGGACCTGCTGATATGTTTATTTATAACGCCTTCTATTCTGCTATGACTGTAGCACACATAAAAAGTCTGTCAAAGAAAACGGAGAAACAACTGTGTGCCCATGCCTAACACGCTTTTAATACCTACTGTGGGTCGGATTTTGGTGTCTTGTTGTTAGGACCCAGAGCTACTTGGCACTTTGTGGCAAAGCCTTTTGGGTTCTCTGATACAAGGTAGGTTGCTGTGTTGAGCGCAGGTCTTGGAGAGCCTTGATTTCTGAACGACAACAATCAAGGCGATGATGCCATCTTGTGTTTCAGCTGTAATTAATCTGTAGAGATGTTGCTTCAAGAAGTGTGAGCCTATGGTGGTGGTAGTCTAGTGGTCTAGTGGTCAGGCTTTCAAATAGAACACTAGAAGGTTGTGAGTTAAGCACCAGGCTGTCACCACTGAGCTCCTGAGCAAGATACTTAACCCTGAGTAGCTCTAGAGGACTGTCTCTGTAGCTGGTTCAAAGTTCTCAAAATTGACATTATATAACAATTTCCTAAATGGCGTGCGTATATATACACACACAAACTTACACCTAAAAAGAGCAATACAACAAACAGCAATTGACACTAATTGAGGAAACCACAAACAACTTCTAGCAAAATTAGAAAAACCTAAATAAATCCCAACAGGAGGAATTGGCAGTACAAAACAGTGACGCATTGTCAAGTCATTTTAAAACACTATACCATATCAGTCAAATGAATGCAAACACAGAGCAATCACAAATTCTCAAGAAGTTGACTAAATTGTAGCTAGCTATAAATGACAACAACAATCTATTAGACTCCCAAATTAGTGAGCAAGAGCTCCTTAAGAAACTACAGGCCCTCAAATCTAAAAAGTACGTGGGCCTGACAGCCTCAAACGAAATCTTTAAAGCCATAAACAAGAAATTCCAATCATCAATATTAATTTGGTTCTGAGTGTAGGTTATTTTCCTGACATCTGGAATCAAAGACCCCAATCAACAAACACAGAGACACATTTGACCCTAACAATTACAGTAATCTGGAGAAGGTTTTCTATAGTATCATAAATGCCAGACTTTTGAACTTCTTCACCAAAAGTCTTGAGTAGAAAGCCAAAACATTGCACAACTGATCATATTTACACCTTACACACCCTGTTTGATACACATATAAATCCAAATAAAACCAAAATGTATGTTTTATTGTCTCACTAACAGATTCTATTTGGCTTACAGAACTGTTCTATAACGTTTTGAAAGTGGTGTAGGGCAGCGGTCTCCTAAACAAATCATTTAATTATTACATATACAATGTAAATGTAATTATTCCATGTTATATTATGCACTTTATTTATATTATTATTACATTGTAATATATATATAATATAATACATTAAAATGTTTACAATAAATATTACCAACACTAAAATACAAAACGTTTTATTCTTTCTGTGAGGCCGGGTACCAAATGATCCATGGCCCGTTACTGGTCTGCGGCCCGGTGGTTGGGGACCCCTGGTGTAGGGGGTCAAGCATATGATATTATCAAATCAATGTATATGTATAAAATTGGTCATTTCAGCCGTGCCCTCTTTAATATCTAAATAAATTAATTGGCTAATGTAATAGAAAAGTCTCCTGCCTGCTCTTTGCAGACGACCTGCTCCTGCTGTCCCCCACAGCAGACGTCCTACAGCAGAGTGTGGACCTGTCAGACCTGGGCCGTGACAGTAAACCCTAAAAAGACCAAAATAATGATTTTCCAAAAAAAGATGCAGATCTTATAATATTCTACCAAAGTTTTTAATTAGTACAAAACATATAAAGTACAGCATGCACTACAATTACCTAGTTTTTAAAAAATAAGTTCAAATGGACATTTTAATGAGGCAGTTCATGAGCTGAGAGAGAAAGCATGTATGGCTTTCTATGCCATAAAAAAAAATGTCCAAACCAAAATCAGAATCTGGCTTATAATCAATGAGTGTGTTATCGATTCAATTGCGCTCTATGGCAGCGATGTGTGGGATCCACTTACAAAACAAGATTTCACTCAATGAGATAAACATCCCAATGAGACCAGAGAGATGCAGAGTTTTGGAAGAAGAGGAAAATACAAATAATGGATACAGGGCAGAATTAGGCCGATATCCACAGATAATAATAAAAAATAATAATAAAAGAGAAATTAAGTTTTGGCCACATCTAAAACATAGTGACCCCCTCTCATATCATTACCAAGCCCTGCCTAGAGATGAGCAACATTGGGAAGCCCCTTACTCAGCTGGTTCTGAGGCTGAGTTCACAAACCTGCTCCACTGACACACCAAGACCTCAGGAACAGAACATCCCAGCAATTATACTGAACGAAAACACAGCACAGTTCAAGCACAACTACGTCACCTATTGGCAAACACAAACAAAAGCACAGAGCAACATGTGATGCTGTCTGGCTCTAAATAGACAGTACACCATAGCTGATTATTTGAGCATGGTTACTGATCCACATTCAACAAGAACCTTGACAATGTACAGACTGGGTGAGCACAGCTTGCCATAGAAAAGGGGCGACACAGGAAAACTTAACTCCCTGTAGATCAAAGGCTCTCACTGCACCTTAGTGAGCCTGAAACAGAGCTGCAAGTATTTGAGAACCAAAGGTTTTCGACAGCTCTCAGATAAAGAGATATTCCTAGTCCTATTGGAGGAGGACGCCAAGAGCTGTGAGCTGGCAGCAGTTAGCATGTTGCTGCCTGCCATAAAGTGAGTGACAGTGCAAACAGTAAATCAAAAGTCTTGTTGGTATTGTTCTATTTAAGTTTATTTTATTGAAGTTAATCCATTAATGAGTATTTAATTTTTACTTTTCAACATTGAATGATACTTGGGCAATATGCACAGTGTTACATCATGCCTATAAAGCCATTTGAATTGAATTGAGAGCACTGCAAGCCACAACCAGCTGTTTTGATGGAGAATCTTTCATAAATTCAAAATATATTTGGCGCTCTGGTACTGCTACATTCTTATGTGAGTGCTCTGATTAATACATGTATTCTTCGATTTGGAAACAGTCGCCTTATGTTGTCATTGACCATTTCTGAGGCCATTGTATGGTTAAATCTTTAGACCAAATCACAATGGAGAGACTATAAATCCCACCTTGGGCCTTGAAATCCTTTGGGTTTGCCGGAGGGAGCTGGAGGAAGTGGCTGGGAGAAGAGTGTTAGGGCTACTTGATGCTAAATCAAGCACAAAAAATGCGTTTCTAAGTGGCAACAATTGAATGGATTGAGAGAAATAAAAGACAAGTGCTTTCTACTGAACATAGTTCTGCCTTCCAACTGATCCTTGGTCATCCTAATAAAACTCTGTGCAAACACTTGTTGCATCACATACTATACAATAATTTGTCATGCATCCTGCTGATGAGCGTGTGCTACAAAGTGAGATTATGACTGTTAAGGGAAGGTACATCAGGACATTTAGGCAAAGAGGGATGTTGTTAAGCTAAGATGTTTTACTTTCAAATATTATTCTAGCAATATTCTGTCAGGTATGTATGGGTAGGGCCCTGTCCAGACAAAGTAACTCAGGCGCCCCAAGGAAACACAACGACATTTCACAAAACACAACGACATCTCAGAAACACAAAGACATTGCAAAACCCCAACTACATTTGAAAAATACAATGGAATTTCAAAACCACAGCATTTCGAAAACAGAAAGGCACATTCCAAAACAAAACAACATTTCAGAAACAATACAAAACCTCAGAAACAGGACATTTGACAAAACACGACAAGATCACAAGGACATTTAAAAGAACACTGTGGGGAAACTTCCCATTCAGATAACAATGACGGAAGAAGAGTAGATCGAGTGTGGAAACAACAGGTTGTATTGTCATACAGCTGTGCCAGGTCGCTCTTCTCTGGCCAGCTGTCTTTCTCTCTCTCTCTGTCTGTCTGTCTCTCTGTCTCTCTCTGTCTGTCTCTCTCTCTCTCTCTCTCGGTGCATGCTGGGAGTTTGTGGTGTGTGAGCGAGACGCTGAGCATGTGGTTTTCGAGACTCTTTTGTGATTTATTTTGTTAATAATGGGTGTTAATTTAACTTAGTTTATTGGTGACAGTTTACTTTGGTGTTTGTAGGTGGTGTAGTTGGGTGTAATTTGGGTTTTCCATCCTGCCGGTGTCGCGTCGGTCGGCGTCTGACGCCATGGTAAATGGAGAATTCACCAAGCTCGCGAGGAAGCACGGCATCAAGATATCTGCCGGCTTCCCGTGTAGCGTAGAACAGATCGGGCTTGCTGTGGGGGAGAAGGTCGGACACGGCTGTGTAAAGTCGCTGGCGCGGATGAACAGCTCTGTTGTCGTCTTCCTGGATCAGGTGGAGAAGGTGCACCGCGTCATCGAGACAGGTATCGTGGTGAACGATTTGTTTATGCAGGTTCAGCCACTGACCCTGCTGAACAAAGAGGGGGTCCCTTTTTAACCAAAAAAGGTGCCCAAAGTCTGACTCTCTGTACTGGTTGTTAAACGAGCCTCTAATTCACAGAGCCAGACTGGACATCTGCAGCAGCGTCACACCCGGCCTGATGGTGGCGCTGTGCAGGTCCAGGACCCTGAGTCTACAGCAGCTGGTGGATGCAGTGGGGCCGGACCTGAGTGATGACCGGACCCTGGGGTCTCTGCTGTGTCTGAACTCTGTCCGGGTGGCGATGGAAAGGCTTCTCCAGACCCAGCAGATCCTTTTCCAGAGATCTACCTGAGCCCAGGGCTCGGAGAACTGACCGGCCCCCTGCTCAAGGTCAAAAACCCAGAGAAACTGTCGCTGTATAAATCAATCAATCAATCAATCAATCAATCAGTCAGTCAGTCAGTCAGTCAGTCAGTCAGTCAGTCAGTCAGTCAGTCAGTCTCTCTCTCTCTCTCTCTCTCATCGAATTTAGACACCTCATTAACCCTGCGATAGTCCACACAGAACCGTATTGACCTGTCGGGCTTACCAGCACGAGGAGCAGCACCAACCACTGTTGAACTCCTCTATTACCTCCATCTCTAGCATGGCCTGAAGCTCCGCCTGAACAATTTTCCTTTTGTGCTCAGGCAGCTGATAGGGCCATGACCGCACCGTCCCTATGTGGTGGTGTATGAGATAAATCGCTTTTGCAATAAGGCAACGTCTGTTCTCTGACCCGGTGAAAGATGGCTGTGACAACAGACCAGGCTGACCACGAAGGGCCCTTGCCACTTGGCGAGTAACGTGGAGCTAGAGGATGGGAGCAATACAAGTACTTTATCTCCCAGTACAAATTGTCTTAGTTGCGACCCTCTGTTGTACAGGCGCTGCTGACGTTCCTGGGCCTGGAGAAAATTCCCACGTGATAACTGCTTAAGTTAATGGAGTTTTGCCCTCAGGTCCAGGACGTATTGAATTTCGTTTTTGCTTGTGCTTGGACCCTCCTCACAGTTTTCCTTGACCAGGTCCAAGACACCCTGTGGCTTCCTGACGAACAGCAGGTCAAAGGGAGTATGGTGAACCTCCCGCACCGCAAACAACAGAGGGTCTAACCATCCATCCCTATGACGGCTATGTTCATGAACAACCTTACGACCGAAGTGCGGCGTTCTGGTGTAGCGGGGAGCCATCGATACTTACAACCTTGTTGAAAGCATGGCGGAGGGGCTCATCCTGAGCCTGCTCGAGGGGGATGTTCTCCACAGGACACACTGGCGGGGTTGGGTGGCTTCGGCATAAGCCTGCTCCGGTCGCCCCCGTCGACGGCGTCCGCTGCCTCCGTGTCCCCACTGAACAAAGCACACAACTCACATTTCCTTAACGCACTTCAACGTTTTCAAGTGCGCAAAATTTAAGTTTTGACTGAAGAATTAAAATCAAGCCTTCAATATCGACCAAAAGTAGACTGCCTACAGATAGATGTGCCTCTAAAACACTATGTACTCATATTACACAAAGGGAATATGCAATAAAAATGACATGAAATTGACAACAAAATGTAGGAAAAAAAGGATTATAAAATATAAACTTACTAGCTAACTAACTAATTCACTAACTTTTTATTTATATTTTTTTAGTGAAAAGAAAGTTGTCAGTCACTTCAAAGATGTCCCCGCAGTGGTAAGGTCCCTACATACACACCCTAGTGAAGACAATAGTAAACCAAAGGTGCAATAACCAAACACTAAAATGTGATTAGTGAGAGGTTCATATACATATTTAGCAAGTACTGCAAACAAAATGTTTACATTGTCTTGTCTTCCAGCAAATTTGTGTCTTATTGGTTGAACAACTCTAAAATAACCTTACATTTGCTAAATCATACCAACTATGGTATTGAATTGGTTTAGTTAATCCAGTGCTATTTTGTGGTTTGCGGCTATTCATTGTGATTGCTCTGTTAAAACAGACAAAATGGTGACTAAATCCACACCATCATATTACATAATAACACCATTCAAGATGAGCATAATCTGTGTTATATATTCATTTAATACCTATTTACTAGAAATGAGTGGAGACAACAAGACATCTTCATAAAATAGAGTTTATTTAGTCACTGTGTCAGGAAAGTAGCACTACTCTAAATAAGCAGTTTGTGTCTGTAGAATTAGGCTACTCTGAGTATGTACCATACAGGATTTGGAACTTGGTCTAGAATCCTAACCCTAAAAGAGGCATAATTTATATATATTAACTCTACAGTGTCCCCCAGGGAAATAGGTGTAACCATGTTAAGAAAGTCAAACACCAAAAACCTATAAAATATACCTAATCAGAATAGCCTATAATAGGGTTTAAAATGACGCTCTAATTCAGGAGTTAAACGCTGGCTATACAACAAGCTACAGCCGCAGATATCAAGCAATATCAGATGTCAAACACTGGAGTAACAAATAAAAATACAAAAGCTGGCAATGAAAACACTTAATCAAAGAAAATACAATAACCCCTATTGCCGGCCTGATATTGTCTCCGAGCTCAATGAACTATGTACTCAAAACTGTCCAGAAATCACACACACACATGCACTCTGAACGTCGTCTGACAGACACATGGCTCCCTCTAAGCAGAACTGCTGGCTTTCTCCCTGGTCACCAGCAGCGCTATTCGGTAATGTAGCTTATGGCGCTATTTAAGCAGCTTTATGGAAGTGCTATCTAATTAGCACTACGGGCAGCCAACCGTAAACTTAGCAACTATACCCAGTAGCTGATATCTTAGCTACTTAGCTACTAAACCGTTGGCTAGCTAACTGTGCTAGCAATCACATTCCACTGGGCTACGTTAGCTAACTAAATAAGCATCAGGGGTTAAAACAGTTAGTTATCTCAAGCTTTCTTCTCAAATTACTCAACAGGTGGCTCTCTAACTCACTCTGCACAAGCATATAAACCTCAATTAACAAGAACCTTAGTGGCAGTCAAAACATGTTAATTAGCATATTATAATTTTTTATGTGCTGTATTTTTCCAAACTCTGCATTAAAGTGGCTAACAGGAGCCCCATCATTAAAAAAAACATTATTTTAACTTAATTGTATTTAACCTCGGGCATTGAAAAGTTTAATTATGGTTTATACTTGTGAGGATAATTATTATTATAATGTAACTTATTATTATTTGTCAAACCGTTCTCTCCAGAATGTATCATTGGGGGCTTTGCAACGTATGATGACATTCACTATTGTTGGCCCATTTCACCAATCATGATATTTTGATCACAATAACTGTTCTGGGCTTTCCTCCATGTGGTTGTGGTGGTTTTTACCCATTCCATCAAGTAAACAGTTCCGCTCCACTTTTCCAGTGTTTTTTAATAGATTTCTTTGGGCTTATTTAACAGAAAGAAGCTGTATCATACTGGACCTCGAATGTCAAAAACAGCAAAAACAATTTCCTCCATGGATTTCTGTAAGAACTGCTTTCACATCACAAGATCTTTAAGTAAATAATTTGTGCTTTGCATGTTTTGGTCATTTTCACCTGGTTAATTTTAAAAACGTTTTCACATGAAACACATTTCCTTTTCCTGTCTCTGTGTTACAGGGTCTGAATCCGACTGCTATGCAACGGCAAGAACCTACCGCAACTGTGTCAAACAATAACAACCCAGAGTGGAATGAAATTTTTGCCTTTAGGGTCCATGTGAAAGTGAGTTTTCTTAATATTGGCATCAAACATAATTGGTAGCCGACTGTATAGCTGTTGCTCAATCCACCCAGTTCATCCAATCTTTCCTCACTGGTGTACGTGTAGCAAGTACTTTCATATTCTCATAACGATACATGCTATTTTTAACTGCCAATAGCTAATTTAATTTGTGAATAGTCAAAGTCAAAAGCGGCAGTGAGCTCCTCTGCTGTTTCCCCAGAACATTTTAGAGGTCAAGCTGTATGATGAGGATACCATGGCACGAGATGACTTGATTTCCACACTTCTGTTTGTTGTCAAAAACCTTACTATAGGGAAGGAGACCAAAGACTTCACCATAAAACCTGAGGTAAAAGCCACAAGGAAATATAGAAAAATACCTCTACAACACTTGAGTATTGTAATTTACTTAGAACTGATCTGTAACCAGCTGTTCTTGATCAGAAGAAGAAAGTTTTTTTCCGAGTGTATGTCACATTGTTGTCTATTTTACTAGTGTGTGTGCTTACAATATGTTTGAAGGTTATTTCCTTGTCCACTTTTCTTTATAGACAGAGGTCAAACTTCTAATAGCGTTTCAGCTACTTCAGAGGTAACTGTATATTGCTGTTTTAACTTTGTTGTCTTGCACAATATTTACAGACACATGCTCTTCTTAAATTCTTCTAATACACCGTCTGATCTGTTTCAAAATAACAATAATAATAACAACAATGTGTGTCTTTTTATAGCGAGGACCCCCCTTGTGATTACTTCACGAATGGCGTCCTTATGGTAAGACTTTTTACATGGCATCAGTATGTACACCTAAATAAATACACTCAAGGAACCAATGTTAGTCAGTATTCCATCCTCCATGTTGTCTAAACCCTAAACAATATGGAGGATCACCAACTCAGAATACGAGAAGCCATGCAATTCCGAAAGAATTAAAACTTTGGTTACTTGCTAAATTTTAAATTGCAGCAGATCAAACTCTCAGCAAAAACACTAGTTTAGATTAGATTGAGAGTGCAGGTACTGAGACAGTGAAATATCGTTTAGCTTCCAACCAGAAGTGCAAAAAAGCAGTAAAGTGCAGAGTAACGTACAGAATAATATACAGAATAAAATATGGAATAATATAATATTATTATATAATATAATGTAGAATAAACAGTAAGGGGTATAAATACATTAGATATATACAGTGTGAACAGTAATAAAAGTATGTGATAAATACGCTAACACATATACAGTATAAACAGTATGAACATAGTAGGTAGTGCAAGTATAAGTATACCTTCACTGCAGACTATATTCATTGGCTGAAAGTTCACTGGCACAAATGACAAGGCACTGCAACTATCAAGCATGTTTCAAATGGATGGAACTCAAGAGAGATTATGGTGGTCAGGAACAGCGGTGTCCAAACTTTTCACAGCAGGGTAACGACTTAACCTGCCAACATGTGTATTCTAACAATCTGACAAGAATCTTAAAACTAATTAGAAGATGGACAACCACTGTACACATATGCATGAGCTTAAGACAAATGCAGTAGGCTATTATAGTTGTATCAAAAAGGTGGCATTTACACAATCCCATAGAAAAACAATTTGACGTGGACATTAAGCAGTGCATTTGAGTAGTGTCCTATTACAGAGATATACTGTATGACCTTCAAGCTGCCTCAAACACAGAGCAGGCAGGTCGAAGAAAGATTACCCTAACCAGAGTAACTGATCTCTTCTCGTGTCTTCCTGGCTGCCCCCTTGTCTGCACTGGATATTTACGTTCACAAGCTCCTAAGCAATGACCATTCTGTCAAGTTAAAATGATTTCATGCTTTCACTGTGCTGTTCGGCAAAAAAATTTACTTTACTGTTTTGGTTAACGATCACCACTCTCACAAGGAGCAGGCAGCTTTTTTTCAGTAAAGGAGCTCGGAAGACTTAGTGAACGGCCGGTGAACATGGTGGAACATTCAGCTACTATAGAGCCATGTATTTCTTGGTAGAGACTGTGGTGTATGGCCTGGCAAAACACAATGTTCATATTGATTATCATAGAGGAAGTACATCCCTTTAGGAGGGAGCCTGAGGGAGGTTGGAAGGGGCCTCTCCACTTATCAATAGAGAATAGGATATCTGTTTTTACTTAAAGAACATCCTCTACACCAGGGGTGTCAAACTCATTTCACATCGCGGGCCGCATACGGCCTAGGAAGATGTCAAGTGGGCCGGACATACGAGTTCAGCCGCCTTCATCATGCATGTTTTAACAAACTCACCGTCGGAATACGGCTTTGATGCTAATGCTATTTCGCTAGCAATTAGGTAGCTGGCTTTTACTGCTGCTTCACTGACTTCTCGGCTATGGGTGAAAGTGGATTGCTGTTTTCTCAGACCCACCAGCAATTCATTAATCTTCTCTCTTCTCAGTTGTCCTTGCAAGCTGTTGTATTTTTCGCCGTGAAGAGTCTCATAGTGGCGCCGAATATTATATTCCTTAAGTACCGAAACTTGTTGCAAACACACCAAGCACAAAGGTTTCCCATGTATCTCCGTGAATAAATAAGACGTGGTCAATTTTTCTTGGAAAATTCTACACTCTGTATCCACTTTTCTCCTTTTTGATAATGACATTTTGGCTAATGAGGGTGTAGCGGGCAGGTAGAGAACAGGGTAGAAACAACGTTGTACCAAACAGCAGACGGCGCATTGATACCATCTGCTGTTTGGTCTGTCTCAGTGATGCGGCGTGTCTTCTACTCTGACCAAAACAGTGTGCTCCTAGCGGATAATTCTTGAAAAGCATTTAATTTAAAAAATCAAATCCAAGTCTTTTATGGATTTTTTCACTTTCAAATTCATCCTGCGGGCGTGATAGAACCTCCTTGTGGGCCGGTTCCGGCCCGCGGGCCGTATGTTTGACACCCCTGCTCTACACACTAGATAATAGGACATCTGTTTTTAATTAATAACATGTGGGTTTGCCCACATTTGGTCATCCATACATTGACCTCAGATGACCTGCTAGGGGGTGAGGTGGTCTCTGTGCCCTATAAATGACAGGGACAGAGTGATGTAAAGGGAGGATTCATTTTGGTTTGGGATCCTCACATCGCCTGTTTTTGGTGTTTGATGCTGTGCTACTTGTATAAACCTTTTATATGCAACGGAGCCGGTGTCAGCAGAGATTCCTTCATCATCATCACAACATCACGACAAAAGAAACTACAGAAATGGCGTCACGAACAGGATACAGAAATGGCGTCACGAACCTAGACGTGTTGCGACCTGCGGCGACGCTCCCATCTTCAGCGCGATTTCTCCCGTAACGAGGCCTCTACTTACGGTGAGAATTCGTTGGAGTGTGTGTGTTTGCCATGACAGCGCACCGTGCGAGCAAATGTGTGTGGGACCTGTTGTTTTGATGATGTGGTGAAACTCTGTTCTAAATTGGGATTTATTGCGTAGTGCACGACGCAATAGGGGGGAGTACTATAGAGAAGATACAGAAGAATAAAGTTCGACGTAAAATAAGTAAAGGAAATAATGGGATTGAAATAAAAGTGAAGAAAAGCCTAATTAGTAACGATACGGTGTGCTAAATAACTTTGCAAGATTAATGAAGATTGGGCCCTCAACTTCTTAACGGTAAGACATTTCGTAAATTAGTCACTGCGTG